>JAJJHT010004978.1:113166-163840 GCA_021223865.1 Drosophila pandora | reverse complement strand
CTTCTAACATTAATACTTTTTTTTAAAAATATTCCTTTATATTTAGTTTTAATTTATTGTTATAATTACTATATTTCTACACCCTAATTTTGAATATTTGAGTACGATTTTTGGTTATAATTTCCAATGGCACAAAACAAAGAAATGTATCTTTTAATAATTACCTTTTATAACGTTTGAAGAAATAATAATATAATGAATAACTAAACTCATAACTGAACCATGCTGTTGTTTCTCAGACCCTAGGATATGAAGGGATCCTCAGAGCCATGCTCGAGCGGAGAGGGTCGTAGGTTGGGTAGGGCTTGAAGCGTACACATTCCAGCTGTGTATCGCAACCTTTTTTTTTTATTTCTCTCCTCTTTCTCTTTCCCTTTCTTCGGGTTTCTCTGAAATTGTCCGTCTGTTCTTCCGGTTATCATTTAGCTCTAGATATTTTCACAGTTTTCCTGTTTGAGTATTTTTTTGTCGCAGCACGCTAATTTCGATTTCTAATTAATAATAATTTGTAGTTGGTGTGGGATTCTGTACGGAGCAAGACTACCACCCCCCAAGCCGACGAGCCCGAGCCGGAAAAGTAAAGCGTGCCCCGCAAGTACAGAATCCCGGATTGATCACCACTACCGTTGCACGTTACAAAGGCTCCACCTAAAATGCATAAAGTTCGTTTCTTTTGTAAGGCTGACGTTACGAAACTGAATAAATTAATTTTGGATTTTGGCTGGTCCAATCTACTGGAATTACAAAAATTGCACAGTTTTTTCAAACTACGTATGCACCCAGCAGCAGTTCAGCTCAGCCTTACACTCGTAATATCCAATCAGCCAACCTTATATTTTGCCTATCTTTCGATCAAAGTGGTGTGTTATCGGATCTTCTCAAGGTCAAGCCCGTGTTATCGCCAGGCCCTGAAGGAGTACCAGACTGTGTTCTGAAAAACTGCGCCGAGGCTCTGTGCAAACCGCTCGTTAAACTCTTTAATCAATCGCTGGATACTTCGATCTTTCCACTTATCAGGAAGGAATCTTTTATTAATCCGCAGCATAAAAAGGGGAAAAAATTCGACGCTGCAAATTATAGAGGCATCTCTAAATTGACAGAAATTCCAAAGAATTTTAAAAAACTTAACACTCCATATTTCCACCACTACCAACTTATTGGAGTTAACATCTTTTATCACGAATGGGTTCCGGAATGGCTTACAAACAGAAGTCATTTACACTGACTTCAGTAAAGCATTGGACTCTGTTAACCATTCGCTTCTTATAAGTAAACTCAGTCTTTTGGGATTCCCTACTGATCTTCTTATCTGGATTTCCAGCTACTTATCTTTGAGAACCCAACGTGTTTTCTTTAAAGATTTTACCTCGCGTTTAGTCCGCGCCACATCTGGGGTGCCCCAAGGAAGCCATCTTGGACCAATACTTTTTACACTGTTTATTAACGACTTGCCCCTTGCCTTAACTTATTCACTTGTACGTATGTACGCTGATGACGTTAAGCTATGCCTTCAGTATAAATTCAGTAGTGCCCAGTCTAGACTTCAACCCGATTTGGATAAACTTCAAAATTGGTGTTTAGCAAATAACCTAAAGCTTAATGGATCGAAATGTAAACTGATGCCTTTTTACCGATCTAGTCCTCACCAGGCTATGTACTTTCTCTATGGCAACGCCTTAGAACGATTAACTCAGGTTAACGATCTAGGTGTCCTATTAGATTTAAGACTTAAATATACCGACCATATATCTACCATGGTTAATAAAGCTATGGGTGTGCTTGGTTTCATTAAAAGATGGTCAAAGGAATTTAATGACCCGTACATAACAAAAACGTTATATACATCATTGATCCGTCCGATTCTTGAGTATGTATCGTGTGTCTGAAGTCCTCAATACGGAGTACACCAAGATCACATAAAATTTGTACAAAAAAACTTCCTGACTTTCGCTCTTAGGGGACTTAATTGGGATGCAAATCTTTACCTCCCCTCTTATCGTAGTAGACTTTTACTAATCAACTTAACATCATTAACAAACCGTAGAACGATTCTGGGTATCGTGTGTCTATTAATCTCATTAATGGAAATGTAGACAGCCAGCATTTACTTACCCGCATAAAATTTAACGTTCCTAGTAGAAGGACTAGAAACTTTCGTCCTCTACTCCTTACCAATTATAGTTTGACATATGTACAACATGATCCCTTTGGGGTATTATGTTCGTAGTACAATGGTCTCCACCACATCTTGTAGTTCTAAATCGTTTTTTCGTATATTTTACTCTATCATACCTTACCCTTACTTTATCTCGGATTATCCCCGCGATTCGAACCTCCTTGCAGTTAAAGACAAAATCGAGAAGGAAAAAGTGTCCTACCGAAAAAACTATCTGTAGTATTAAAATTCTTGTTAGATACGGTGTGTTTAGTTTTAGTTTTTTGGATAATCATGGACGCAGCTTTAAAAGCTATTTTGCGAGACACTTTTTTCTTAAAAGCAAGAATATACTAGTTGTTTGCACCTATTGCCAAGACCTACTACCCTATATACAGGGTAGTTCACACCGGTAATTTGATCTAATCAATTTGCATTAGCATGTCTCAATATACAAGCACCAGACCCATTAACCTATTGGCACACCTAGTAATAATTAGCAATAAGCATAAAACAATGTCCAACCTAATAACTTAACACTAGTAGACGGCGCCAGAAGCAGAAATCAGCATTATCAGCGGGAAGAATGACCGACTGACCGAAGCAAGCAAAAACCAGCTAGCTAAGCCGAAATGAACAAGCAATCTGAGTCAACAGACTCAGAGGTGGGTGAAACTGGCATTACCATTGGTTTTAGCACGTCCATAACATTGACCTTCTATAGATTTATTTATGTACAATTTTGCATCTTATATACGAATTGTTCTTCTGAAATAAAGATAGTTGCGAATCAGAGTGAATCGTCTCGTTTGAACTACGGCACTTAAAATTAACGTACTTCGAGTGATCCTGTGTAAAACGGTTCACAAGTTAGGACTCTCTAAAACGGCTATCTACTTCACGTGGCTCCAGTGTAAACCGACCACTAGTAGAACTTTCATCATCGAACCTACTTCGAGTGGCTCCTGTGTAAGCGGACCACAAGTAAGGCTTCATTATCTAATCTACTTCGAGTGTTGCTCCCGTGAAACGGACCACAAGTAGAGCCCTCGGTACCCAATCTACTTCGAGTGTTTCTCCCGTGAAACGGACCTTAAGTAGAACCCGCGTTACCCAACCTAATTTGAGTGTTGCTCCCGTGAAACGGACTACAAGTAGGACCGGCCGATAAGGAATCAGCCGAAACCCCGTACCATCTGTGTTATTTGGAGAACCATGTGGTTGAAGAGGTCAAGAATTTTATCTCCACAACATTTGGAAGACACGCCAGCTTCAAGATACTTGGCAGCGAATGAAGTCATGGTATCAGAATGAAAGAATCCTCATCAAATCGACACTTGCAAGCTTGTTTGCACATCCAGAAACAAATGGATCAGCAGATCAGCTACGTAGCTTACATGATGCGTTGCTTAGGACAATCACCGCCCTTCACGCTCTGAATGTACCAACATTAGGTTGGGATCCTGTGTAATCATCGACTTTAAACCTGCCCAAAGTTTTTGAACATGACTCCGAGTGAAAGGACACAAAGAATAACAAGGATGAACGCCTGCAGAAACTGTTTATTCGTATACCATACGAATACAGGTCCTACCGAAGCATGACATAAAGGCCGCGAAGTATTCGATTTCGGATCAAAAGTGAATTTAATTTCTCAGGAACTGGCAGATAAACTCGGAGTTCAATCAGCACCAACCGACATTACCAAAAAGGACATATCACAAAACGAGCAAACTCCATAGCAGTATTAAATATGTTTTCATTAACTACTAATTTTAAAACACAAGTAGTGGCGTATATACTACCAGGAGTCATGATGAATCAACCATCTGAGTCAATTCTGCGCCCGAAAAACATTTCACCAGAACTTCGTTTGGCAGATCCCACCTTCCCTCAGCCACAAGGTATCGATTAGCTGCTCGGGGCAGAATATCTCCCACAACTCATCGAGCCGCTACATATAAACCTAGGACAAGGACAGCCATTACTTCAACGGACCCCATCCGTTGACCCCATCCCCAAAAATTGGTAAATTCCCTTCCAATGGCATATCGGCGTTGGAAATGAGACTTCAACGGGATCCTGATCTCCAGAAACAATATGTACAATTTGTGAATCAATGCGAGGAATTAGGGCATATGACTAGATTAACAACCAAATAATGAACATCAACCATTTTGTCATTCCACATCATTGTGTGCTAAAACCTGACAGTAGTAACACAAACTTCGGATTGTATTTGTAGAATGATTAGATTAGATTAGTAGCATAATTAAAAGTCGAGAAAAAATTGAAGTCTAGTATAAGTTAGCATAGGGCGGAGCGGGAGCGAAATAAAAGCTCAGTTGCGCTTTCTTGCGAATTCGCCCCGCTTCGCCGCAATAGATAAGCTAGGCTTAAGTTCTGTTGGTTAAAATGCAAATTATAACGTTGAGTCGAACGCTTGTGTTTTATTTTTCGTCGTTGTGAAAATTATAGCAAACAGCCACTTTTAGTTTTTTTTGAAAGTGTTGAGATCTCAGTAAACATTTTGGCGCCCCCGGGTGGACTTGTTTACTATAATTTCTAAATATACCCTACATACCCTTTCTGCGATACCCTACAATTTGGTTCGAAATATTGTTTTCGGTATCACTGGCGGACAAATATTTAAATATTCAGTGCCTCAACTATATTTTATTCGACTATCAATTAATTAATGAATTATTGTTTTCGTTGGTTGAAAATTAATCATTTATTTTTAATTTAAAAAAAATAAAAAAATTACAATCCACAGAATTACTTTAAAATAAATATTTTAAATAAAAGTAATTTCGTAAATTAATTAATTACACAGGCCGACAANTACCAAAATTAAATATAAAATTTATTTAATTTATATACATATTAAAATTTTATTTTATTAAATTTTGAATCATTTTTAAAGATTTAAATTGCAACGAATTCGCATCTTTTTAGAAAATAAATAATTTTCATGCCCTTCATGATTTAAAAAGAAGATTAAATGTTAAAGTAAAAAGCATTTGCCGGTTAAAGGAACGTTTGGAAGCTGGATCACTTCCTCTCGAAAAGACCGAGCTAGAATGTAGGCTTCAGGTTTTAGATAAGACGAAGTGGATTAATTTGGAGTCGAGTTGGAAGAATTAACAATCACAACCAAGGCAAGGATTATGTCCTTATGTAATGCCTTCAGTACAGCTGAGGACTCGAGCTAGACTTCCCAGTTTAACATTACCAAAATTCAGTGGAAATTATTCGAAGCTCAAAATTGTATAAGTTTTTTCGAGACCTTGGTACACAAAGATGTGAACATTCCTGTCATTAAGAAATTTAATCATTTAATTTCTTTCCTCTCTGGTGAAGCCTTAGGAACTATCAAGGCATTCCAAGTCACCGAGAGTAATTACGACAAAGCTATCGCTTGTCTAAAAAAAGTTTAAGATAACGAATGTCTCTGCGATCCAAATAAGACAATTTTCAGCCTTCCGAAAGTTTCTCAGTCGTCTGCTTTGTCTCATCTCATTTGAGGAGTCTCATCGACACGGTGTCATCAATTTATGGATCATTATTATCCATAGGAGATGACACTAAAATTGCAAACTCTATGATTAAATATATAGTTAGGCAAAAATGGGAAGAGTCACTGGATTATGAGGAATTGCAGCTGTTGTCCGTTTTCGAAAAGGTATTAAATCGTAGGTACCAGCATCTATCCGCTGAAGAGACTGGCAAAACAAAACAGGAGAAAACTGGGTTAAGCAAGCAACTTAATAGAAGTTCGTTGGCTTGCTCCTCTGCTAACGCCAAGCCAGCTTGCAGTTATTGCCACAATCAGAACTATTTTGTGGCCCAGGGCAGTCCGTTCGCTCGCTTTGCAAAGGTTTGAGTTTGTCAAGTCAGCATATCTCTGTTTAAATTGTCTGCGAAAAGGTCACACCGTTGCGAAGTGCAAATCAACTCGATGTCAAATTTGTGCAATATCGCACCATCAACTTCTGCACCGATTTACAGTGACTGAAAATAACTTAGCGTTACCACCACCCACACAAAATCCTCCTCCAGCGTTAACGAATGATGGCCCTCACATGCTTTGCATGCGTCGCCTGTAGAAAGGGTTTTTTGTCCGTTGGCCAAATAAAGCAAGGTCCGAACCATCCGATAGTATCGGGAAAATATATGGCAAAAATTTCTCAACTCCTCAACAACCGGTCTCTAGCCTGAATTGCCAGGAACAAATATTAGAATCGATAGATCACAATTCGAAAAAATTCTGGTCATTGGAAAAAGTTCCATCTTCTAAAAAGATTTTGTCGCCAGAACAGGAGTTGTGGGAGGAACATTATCAAACGACTACTAGAATACTGCCTTCAGGTCGATTCGAAGTCAGACTTCCATTTAAGTCGGATCCAAGCGTTTTGGGCAACTCTGGTTGCGTGGAAGAGCTAAAGACAATTAAGTCTGAAGTAACTCAGGTTCTTCAAAACGCTGGGTTTGAATTGAGGTTTTCAAACTCGCCTAAAGTTTCTGCATCCGAGAGCACGGTTAAGCCAATAACACTGACAAAAATATTAGAAATCGTTTGGGTTCCTAGAGATGACGTGTTTAAATTCGAAATTGATATGTCAGTCATGGGTCAATGGGCGACTAAGCGGAATATTCTTTCGGTGACATCAAAGCTTTTCGACCCCCTTAGCTTATTAAGCCCGATCCTTATTAAAGGAAAGATCCTGTTGCAGGAACTTTGAATTAATAAGCTAGATTGGGATGAGTCGATTTCACTGCTTTTGGAATCAGCGTGGAAAAAAATGTTCGCCTTGTCACAGTTAGAAGCTATCTCAATACCGAGATTTGTGATGAGTGAGCCGAAGTCACCAATTCAAATTCATGCCTTTTCTGACGCATCGATGAGAGACTATGGAGCCTGAGTCTATATTCGTTGCGAATCTGCAGAAGGTCTTAAAGTCTCTTTATTGACTGCAAAGTCCAAAGTAGCGCCGCTCAAGACAAAGACGCTTCCCCGTCTTGAGTTATGTGCCGCTCACCTTCTTGCAAACCTCTGCCGTAAAATCAAGCCTCTTATAAAAGTACCGATCGAACGCAGTATATATTGGTCAGATTCAGAAGTTTGTCTTCATTGGATACGTTCCCATCCATCGTCGTTGTCAACGTTCGTATCAAATAGAGTTGCTGAAATTCAAGAGTGATCAGAGGATAGCACGTGGCGGCATGTACCAACTAAACAGAACCAAGAGATGGAGACGTAAAGGAGACGGTGGAATCGATCTGGTTTACAGGTCCATCGTTTTTTAACGGAGCCGGAAAATAAGTGGCCAACGAGCCCCGGTTTGATCCGTCACCAGAGGTGTTCCAAATGGAAGTAAATAAGAATGCGGTCGGATTAACCGCAATGATCTCCACTTCATATTTATTGGAAGTGATAGAAGGATTTTCCTCTCACATAAAACGGCTAAGAGTGTTCGTTTACATGTTTCGCTTTATAAAGAGAAGTAAAAAATTAGTAGTTCCTTTTGATAGTGTACTTTCACCTGTCGAATATCAAGAAGCATTTAATAAAATTGTCCAGATAGTTCAAGAGCACGAGTATCAAGAAGAAATAAAAAATATTCGATAAAACCTTGTTGTTAGTCCAAGTCTACAGAAGCCAAATGTCTACAGAAGCCATGTGGCTCCACGAGCACTGGTGAGCCTGTTGCGACAGCGTGTTTAGATAGTAAACACGCAGAAAGTCTGCAGTCAGATAGTATGGTCATGCATACGCTGTTTTAAATGCAAGCCTCATCTGATAACTCAAATCATGGAAAATTTTCCCTTCGATCGAATCCGTGCTCTCCGCCCATTCTCCATATGTAGCGTGGATTTCTGTGGCCCTGTTGAAACGACATTGAAAATTCGTGGTAGACTACCCTACAAGTCTTACATTGCCATTTTTGTTTTTTTTGCGTCCAAGGCAGTTTATTTAGAAGTTGTATCTGATTTATCAAATGATTCCTTTTTTTTGGCATTTCAAAGGTTCGTTGGGAGCCGAGGATGTCAGCAGATCGTTCCTGCGACAATACGCATCAAAAAAAGGATCCTGGGCGATTGTTGACTGGCTCATCGCCTCACCAGCACCGCGGACCCCGGACCAGCAGGGTCTAACGTGCTTGCGGCGATGGCGGCTTGTCTCGTCAATCAAGCAACCGTTTTGGAAGGTATGGTCTCGGGAGTACGTCTTGGGCCTACAGGTGCGGTCGAAGTGTCATCGGGAGCAGGAAGACATCAGGAAGGGCGATCTGGTCCTGGGCGCAGAAGACCACCAGCCGCCCCAACAGTGGATCACCGCCAGGGTCTTCGAAACACACGCCGGCGCGGATGGAAGGGTCAGGGTCGCCGTCGTGAGGACTAGCGCTGGAACAATCTTCAAGAGGGCGATCCATAAACTGGCTAGGCTGCCGGTTGGTTGAAGCCGGATGGAGGCCTTCAACGGGGCCGGTGTATAATGATTAGATTAGAATAGTAGCATAATTAAGAGTCGAGAAAAATTGAAGTTAAGTTAGCTTAGGGCGGAGCGGGAGCGCAATATAAGCTCAGTTGCGCTCTCTTGCGAATTTGCCCCGCGTCGCCGCAATAGATAACTAGGTGGCTTAAGTTCTTTTGGTTAAAATATAGCGAATTATAACGTTGAGTCGAACGCTTGTGTTTTATTTTTCGTCGTTGTGAAAATTATAGTAAACGGCCACTTTTAGTTTTTTTTGAAAGTGTTGAGTTAAACTAATCTCAGTAAACAGTATTTGACGCATAAGGAACGACGACAAGTAAAGGAGTTAAAATAATCTCTTACGGATTGGACGAACAGTTTAAAGTAAATTGCTATCCTTTCTTTTACTGCACAGCAACAGCTCCATACCTGGCCACCCGATGCCTGCAATATTTGGGGGACACAGCACCTGAGCATCTGGCCCAGGGTGCTGCTGCACTTCGACAGGGCACCATAGATGAAGCACTAAATAAAAGGGATCAACTAATAAACCTGTTGGGAGAAGCAAAATTCAAGCTAAGAAAATGGTGCGCTAAACCACCCTGCATTACTAGCAGACATTCCGGAATAAGACCAAGAATTGAATCTCGATTTCAGTAACTTTACCGAACAAACCGTCAAGACGCTCGGAAGTATTTGGGATCCACCCGGAGATTAGCTTCAAGGACGTGTGGTGACAGAAGACACAGAACTCATTACTAAGAGGATCATGTGTTCAGAATTTGCGAAAATCTTTGACACTCTAGGGTTGTTTGGTTCAGTTGTAACAACGGCAAAGATAAGAATTCAACAATTATGGGAGCTGAAGATCGACTCGGACACGGAACTACGCTCAGAACTCACCCATCAGTGGCAAGCATTCAGACATGACATTCAGATCCTGACAACAATAAGAATTCCGAGATGTGCACTCCCAGCAGATACATCCGGAGGCATGCAACTACATGTGTTTGCAGACGCATTGGAAGCAGCATATATAAGACAGGCAATATTGTCACACGATTGCTATGTTCAAAAGCACGGGTAGCCCTCCTAATGAAACAGACCTTACCACGCTTAAAGCTCTGTGCAGCGGTATTGGCAGCTCATGTCGCAAACAGAGTAAAAACCGAAAAAAACTTAATTTAAAAGTATATTTATGGTCCGACTCTGAGATTGCATTAAAATGGATTAATGCCACTGCTTCCTCATTCGAAACAATCGGGTCGCCCAAATTCAAGATCTGACAGATCCAGAGTGGTGGAGATATGTGGCATCAACGGATAATACTGCAGATATTCGCTCCAGAGGGTGCACGGCAGCACAATTAAGAGATTCAAAACTTTGGAACACCGGACCACCATTTCTGGGGCAAGATCCAGAGTCTTGGCCAAGATTCCACTCAACAGGAACAAACAATGCAAACGAAGATCAAGAAAGAAAGAAGGAGACGGTCTGCAAACTAGCAATTAAATTAGAAGAATGGATGGAAAAAATCAACCACTATGGATCATTCGATACGATGTTTCAAATAATAGGAAGAATGCGGCGATTGATTTTTAATTGCCGCTAACCAGAGAAGAAATGGACTGGACCATTGTCACCAGTAGAATTGATTGAGGCGTTAGGAGTCGTAATTCGGGAAATACTGTCCCAGCAATTCCTACCATCCATTTTGCAACTCAAGAAGACGAAAACTGCCGGACAAAACGATCCATTACGAGCTCTAGATCCGTTCATAGACACGGAGGGAATAATTCGAGTAGGGCGACGGCTACAAAATGCCGCATTATCGTTTTATGCCACACATTTAATGTTATTAGCTCCAAAACACCCATTCAAAATACTTTTACTTCATCGGAAACATCAGCAAATGGCACATTGCGGACCACAGGCATTATTATGCAACATAAGGCAACAATTCTGGTCATTAAGAGGAAAGGAGCTGGCTCAAAAAACAGCTAGCCGTTGTATCATTAAAATTGTTGAATCAAATAATGAGTCCGTACCGGCAGATCGAGTTCAACAACATAGTCCACTCAAAAATTGCGGAGTGGATTACTGCAGGCCTTTTTGGACTCACTATAAAATCTGAGGAAAACGACCACATAAGGTGTACCTAGCAGTGTTTTGTTGTTTTTGAACCAAGGCAGTACACCTTGAGGTAGTAACAGATTTCACTACCCAAGCCTTCCTGGCAGCATTAAAAAGATTTTGCGGACGACGAGGGCTGCCATCGAAAATCTAAAGTGACAACGCGACCAATTTTGTTGGAGCCTACAAAAAATTATCAGAAATAAAGGAAGCAATATTCGCCGATGAGGCACAAGATATGATACACAAGACCTGCGCGAGCATAGAATTCAAATTTATACCACCTCGGACACCCCATTTAGGAGGCCTGTGGGAAGCCGCAGTAAA
Organism: Drosophila pandora; assembly: GCA_021223865.1. Classification (NCBI taxonomy): domain Eukaryota; kingdom Metazoa; phylum Arthropoda; class Insecta; order Diptera; family Drosophilidae; genus Drosophila; species Drosophila pandora. The sequence goes on along the minus strand of JAJJHT010004978.1, from coordinate 152,747 downwards.
ATCAGCAAAACATTTACTGAAACGAACGCCTTATACCACCACACTAACCCATGAAGAACTTGTAACCATAGTGATCGACATTGAAGCCATTATAAATTCTCCCCCGTTGACATCTGTCTCATCCAGCCCTAGGGATCTTACAGCATTAATACAGGGCATTTCCTGATTGGAGAACCTCTAACGGCATCAACCAATATTAGCCAATCAAGGCGGCGCACTGGGTTATTCACTCGGTGGAAGCGTCTCGAAGAATTACGGAAAGAATTTTGGACACCTGGAGCCACGAGTAGGTAGAGGAAACCAATCAATAAAAACAAAAAAAAAATGCTTGCCCTAACAATGATACTTGTTTGGGTGATACCCGGACTGTCACTGCCCACCTTCCCACTACCAGAATAGAACCCTTTTGTCATCACTCCAATCAACAACGCGACCGGGACCATCATAGAGGCCACCGATTGGATATCAACTAAATTCGCCGAGCAGGGTATCCGATCTATAAAACAATGGTGCCCAACAGCATACAAAGCCTGCCCCACGATCATCCACACCGATCTTCCAGCCCATCAGTTAATGCATCTGTCGGGTCAAGCAGCCGCCGGAAAGAAGTTTGGCCGGCAATAATTTATTGAGTTCGTGACGTCACTTTCTTTTATACTTATGTTTGCGTCGCTCGCTCTCGTGCATCTGCCGTCATTCACAAGCGTTTGTCTCGCTCTTTCCCGGGCTCTCTCGATCGCTCCGCAGCATCAAGCGTTGAGCCGCGCTCCCGCGTTTGTATTCTAATTCGGTCTTAACCCCCTTGCAGTCACATATATACATGTATCATTTGTATAAACCAAAAAATGTGCTTGTTTTTACTAAAGCCAATATTTAAAACGTTGAATATAGCTCCCGAAAACGCTCGGTAACTGAACAGCATCATCAACGACAAAAGCGCGGAACACGGAGTACTCGATAATCAATATGTCAAACGGATGGAAGAGATTATTGACAAACTAAGAGCCCAAGAAGGCATCACTCATAAAATAGTGGAGAACCAAACGTCAATCCTGGATACCATTATCAACATTAAGAGAAGGTCAACAATCGAAACTCAGAAGAGGATGCAGGAGTTAGAAGCCAGTCTGGCCAGAATAAAGGTGGGAAACTATGCGTCCAGTCGGTATTTTCCGCATGCAGTCTCAGAGTTGGTCGTCGTAGCAAACCACATTCGTCGAGTCCAGGATGCTGTGTTGAATGTGCCAATCGGGGCACACGAAGGAAAATTAAGTCCTGCATTAGTCTCGGTGGAACAAGTGATAACAAAATACAAACACACCTCCCACCGGGAAGACGACTACCCATCACCAGTGAGACAGCTTAAGACGTATATCGACTGGCGACCACTCGGGTAGTCCCGAGGACTTGTTGATGTTCCATACGAGCACTTCGTTGGTCGAAGAAAATGAATTCACGGTATATCGGATGGAGCCAATTCCACAAATAACGAGAGAAGGCCTGGTGATATCCAAGACGGAAACAGGATATCTGGCAATAGATGACCACCGAAAACACCACTTCGCGATCAGTCAAGAACACCTTCAGCAGTGTATCAGCGGGACGAACGGAAATAAGGTATGCTTTGGCTTTACTTCTTTTTTTTTTTGGCCCGGACGCTCACCAACATCCGTGTACAATGGCAGCATTATCAAGACATCGGGTAAAGGAACGTAAACCAGAGCCTATCAAGGGGACCAGTTTTGGGTTCAATTGACAAAACAGAATGCATGGATCTTTGGGACCACGAAGCCAATAACAATGACATATGTATGCTCGGCCGAAAAGGAAAAAATCATCATCGAAGGCGAAGGCACACTGACAATCAGGCAAGATTGTGTGATTCAAAGCCCTACCATAACATAATTGGGACGAGCGCAATTCAACTTATTAGGAACAGTAAAGATGTCAGGGAGTTATGTTCACGAGTGGCCTTCACTGGAAAAGATAAAGACAACAGAAAGGCAATTGGAGTCAACACTGGACCAGCTAGACCGACTACATGCAGAGGTGCAGAGATTCAAAACATGGACGAAGCAGGCGCAGGAAAATGTGGACAGCGAGGCAGGCTGGAATCTGGCTCATCAATACTCCGGGGTAATAATGTTAGGAGTAGCGATCCTCATAGCCGCTTGGGAAGCGTGTTCGTCCGTAGAGCGTTATGTGGCAACTACGTCAAACTTGAACTCGCGGAAGTAGCGGTAGGTCCCGGAGTCGTAGTCAAAGAACGTAAATAGTCTGACCAAATTTACCCGGATCCTGCAAGGGACTGCTCGGGTTGGCCAGACGCTTGCTGTGATCAGGCTGGAATTGATGTGAAACGCTTGAAGTCCTGGGTAGGGGTTCCTCATGCACCGTTAGGATGGTGGTTCGGCTGATTCCTTATCGGCCGGTCCTACTGGCGGTCCGTTTCACGGGAGCAACACTCGGAGTAATTAGGTGACGCGGGGTCTACTTGAGGTCCGTTTCACTCGAACCAGACTGGTATGCCGCGGGATCTCCTCGTGGTCCATTTCACGGGAGCAACACTCGAAGTAATTAGGTGACGCGGGGTCTACTTGAGGTCCGTTTCACGGGAGCAACACGAAGTAGATAGTTTTAGAGAGTTCTACCTTGGGAATCGTTTTACACAGGATCACGTGATGTAGGTCACTTTAAGTGTCGTAGGTTGAACACTGAGTAACGAGATGATTGACTCTGATTTCGCAACTGTCTTTATATCAGAAGAACCATTCTTATATAAGATGCTTAATTATACATAATTAAATCTAAGGAAGGTCACTGTTATGGACGTGCTAAAACCAATGGTAATGCCAGTGTCACCCACCTCTGAGTCTGCTGACTCAGATTGTTTGTTCATGTACTGCTTGTACATGCATTTCGGCTTAGCTAGCTGGTTTTTGCTTGCTTCGGTCAGTCGGTCATTCTTCCCGCTGATAATGCTGATTTCTGCTTCTGGCGCCGTCTACTAGTGCTGGGTTATTAGGTTGGATATTGTTTTGTGCTTATTGCTAATAGGTTAGTGGGTTTGTATATTGCAACATGCTGATGCATATTGATTGGATCAAATTACTAAGTGTACATATAGGGTAGAAGGTCTTGGCACTAGGTGCCAACACAGGGTACACATAGTGTGCCAGGAAAGACACCCCAGCAACCCATCACCAGAGGACGATACCAACCCAAGGAGAAGAATTCCAACTGATCGAACAACGAACCATCCTAGCCGCGGTGACAAGGGATGGACATCACAGGAGAATCAAAGTATACGATCCAGGGACTTCTCAGTAACAGGCAAGCAAGAAAACACACACATAGCTCATAAGAAGAATTTATTAAGTTAAGACGCATCGCCATCAATTCTACCCATCGAACAATATCTAACCTAATAACCCAGCACTAGTAGACGACGCCAAAAGCAGAAATCAGCATTATCAGCGGGAATAATGACCGACTGACCGAAGCAAGGAAAAACCAGCTAGCTAAGCCGAAATGAACAAGCAATCTGAGTCAACAGACTCAGAGGTGGGTGAAACTGGTATTACCATTGGTTTTAGCACGTCCATAACATTGACCTTCTATAGATTTATTTATGTACAATTTTGCATCTTATATACGAATTGTTCTTCTGAAATAAAGATAGTTGCGAAATCAGAGTGAATCGTCTCGTTTGAACTACGGCACTTAAAATTAACGTATTTCGAGTGAGTGAAAATGGTTCACAAGTTAGGACTCTCTAAAAAGGCTATCTACTTCACGTGGCTCCAGTGTAAACCGACCACCAGTAGAACTTTCATCATCGAACCTACTTCGAGTGGCTCCTGTGTAAGAGGACCACAAGTAAGGCTTCATTATCTAATCTACTTCGAATAATGACCCTTGCTCCCGTGAAACGGACCACAAGTAAAACCCGCGGTACCCAATCTACCTTGAGTGTTGCTCCCGTTAAACGGACCACAAGTAGAACCCGCATTTCCCACCCTTCTTCGAATGTTGCTCCCGTGAAACGGACCACAAGTAGGACCGGCCGATAAGGAAGCAGCTGAAACCCCGTACCATCTGTACTTGAGGAGAACCAGCCGAGGACTTCAAGTATCCCACATCAACTCCAGCCTGATCACAGCAAGCGGCTGGTCAACCCGAGCACTCCCTTGCAGAGGCCAGGTAAATTTAGACAGACTTTATCGATATCTTTGCCTACGACTCCGGGACCTACCGTTATTCCCTCGAGTTCAAGTTCGACGTAATGGCTCTCATAACGCTCTATGGGCGAACACCAGTTTAATTAGTATTAAAATTCTTTTTAAATTAAGTTTGTTTTTTTTTGTTAGTTTATGGTTTTTCTATTCGCGAATCTTGGGATAACGCTGATTTGTCGTTCATTTAACTTTAATTGTTACACATCTTTCCAGGAGCTCGCACAAAACGCGTCCGCTCTGTGCTTTACTCGCATAATGGACAATTTATCTAATTGCATTTTCGAGCTCTTTCGATTGTTTCATTTCTGGTCATAGCCAGATGTTCTGTTAGATGAGATTATTTTATCTCAACGAAATATTAAAAGTAAGGTGGCTGCCTTTTATAAACTTTCGAAAACCGCAAATTCGATATGTATTCAAAAATAAAGTTTAAGCCTAGATTATCTATTCGGCGAATTCGCAAAAGAGCGCAACTGAGCTTTTATTTCGCTCCCGCTCCGCCCTATGCTAACTTAGTATAAGTTCAGTTTTTTTTCGTTATTCATAAATGTATCTATTGTTATCTAACCATGCTCTTACGCTATCAGCGTTTTGATAGCGACCGAATTAAAGCAGACGATTCAATTTAATATTTCATATATATTCAATTCAATTATATTTCAATTATATTTCAATTTATATTTCAGTTTATATTTCAATATTTATTATGGGTCAATTTAACCCCAAAATAAATGCGGCGGCCGATCAAAACAATGCCGAATGTACAAGAGCATAAAACTAAGATCTTGCGCAGAAGCTCTACCAAAGCTCCCAAAGTACATGCGCTACAAAAGAACAACAAAGCGCATGCGAATCTGGGAGAATCAAAGAATAGAAGACTGCTGCCGCTAGTTACACTGACTGAACTAATTAGTTATAACAACGATATTTAATGCTGGTACAAGTCCCAACATCCTCCCCCGTTGAATTTTAACTTTCAACAAAAATCCTTAGGGGCATGGGACAGCTTCTTCACATAGTATTGCTGATGATTTCATGGTCTATAATTCTCTGTTGCAGGCTGTCGTTTCCATCCAGACCCAGAGAGCGCTCAAGCCAGGCGCCAATAGAGTGGCGAGAGTGGAGGAAAGCTTCTTTCCGAGATTGCGCGTAGGCATTTCGATTCCAGGATCGGGTGGAGCAGCTACCATCTTGGCAGCTGCAGACGGTTTCGCTCCAATTTCAAATCACGAGAACCCGATTGGATGCCGCGGTGCAGCGCGGAATACTGACTGCATGCACCTTCATGGCCGCTATGGTTGGTTCTGTCATTGACGGACCATTGGTGCCGTCGAGACGAGTGGAGTGTTCAGGCACCCTCATGGAGTACCTTGCCATTCCCATCTGAATGTCAAAGCGCACGTCCACGGCAAGCTGGGAGAACTTCCAGAATAATTCGCTCCCATTTTCATTTTAACTCAATCGCTCTAACTCTTTCTGGAGCGAATTTATTACGCGGAGCCCGCGGCGGTATGAACGCAAATACGCATCCTTTTTTTGATGCGATCTGTCGCAGTTCGTCCGCCTCGTCCTCGATTTGCTGTCGCAGTGCCGCGAAATGGCCACTCGCTTCAACGAAGTTCGTCGCGTTGTCGCAGTGCACGATCTGCGGACATCCTCGGCGCCCAACGAACCTTTGAAATTCCAATAAAAAGGAATCGGTTGATAAATCAAATGCTACTTTTAAATGAACTGCCTTGGACGCAAAACAAACAAAAAAGGCAATGTAGGACTTGTAGGGTGGCCTACCAAAAATTTTCAATGTCGTCTCAATAGGGCCACAGAAATATACGCCACATATGAAGAATGGGTGGAGAGCAAGGATTCGATCTAAGGGTAAATCTCCCATGATTTGAGTCATAAGATGAGGCTTGCATTAAAAACAGCGTATGCATGACAGTAATATACGACTGCAGACTTCCTGCGCGTTTACTATCACAACACGCTGTCGCAAGAGACTCACCAGTGCTCGTGGACCCACATAAAAATTCGACTCGTGCAAGTATCAGACATCGATCTGGACAAATCGAGAGCGCTTCGTCAACAATTCTGGAAACTTGGCATCCCCCGACCAGCAACAACGAAAAGCAGTTTTAAGTGAGAGGAAAATCTTTCTATCACTTCCAATAAATATGAGGTGGAGACCATTGCGGTTAATCCGACCGCATTTTTTTTACTTCCAACAACGCAACTTTAATACCTTCTGCAGATTCGAAACGAATATAGGCGCAGGCTCCATAGGCTCTCATAGATGCGTCAGAAAAAGGCATGAAATTTGAATTGGTGACATCGGCTCACTCATCACAAATCTCGGCTATGAGATATCTTCTAACTGTGACAAGGCAAGCTAAATTTTATTCCACACTAATTTCAAATGCAGTGGATTCGACTCATCCCAATCTAGCTTATTAAGCCAAAGCTCCTGCAACAGGATCTTTCCTTTAATAAGGATTGGGCTTAAGGTAGTAGACCAATGTGACAGCTGAAATTTGGACGTTTTTTAAAAATTTTTTTTACAAGAAAATAAAATGCAATCGTCTTGTAACTTTTACATGTTTATTTTAATACTTCATAGTACAAGAATAATTTTTGGACTCAATTTTCCTTTTAATTATTAATAGTATTTTCTGTTAAAGCAGAGTTCACGAAAGAATGGTGAACTGTTTCGGGGAGCACACAACCTTCGGTAGACATCTGAAATAAAAAAATCAAAGAAATTATTATTATGTAAACCCTATTCTAATGAACTAACCAATAATATGGATAGAAAGGAAAAAAATTTTAAATTCTGGACCTTTTTAAAAAAAGGTACTCAAAATCAAATTTTTCCTTTAATAAAATGTTTTAAAAAGCAATTTATTATTTGAAATTTTAATGTTTTAAAGGTTAGGTATTTAGATATGTGTATGTAGAATAACTAGTTAAATTTTAAGCCAAATCGGTTGGATAGTTTTGAGTCAGTGCTTCCCCGAAATTTCAAAATCCTGGTTTCGAGAAAAACGCTTTCAAAGTTTCAAAAACAAATAAAACTTACATACATACTCACTACGGCGCGCTTTCTTGTTTTTCCTATAGGTTAGATTAGGTTAGGGCGGTGATGCTAGGGGGACATAGAAGACCCCCCTCGCTTCTCCTTGAGCCGCTAGGGCTCCTTGTGCTACCGCTAGGGCAAGGGTTTCACCGAAGTGTTACCCCCCCCCTCCTGTCTACCAGGGTGCATATATGCTTAGATTTCCTGTGGCGGCTTGTGGTCCCAGTCTGCTTTTTTTATGAAGGCAACCAGTCCACGGGGAGAAATCTCTGAGAGATCGTTGAGGTCCGAGAGTTCTGCGGACCCGAAGTGCTTGAGTCTGCTGCGACCGAGTGTCGGGCAGTGGCATAGGAGGTGCGCGACCGATTCCACCTTCTCTTCATCCCTGCAGCTCCTGCAATAATCATTGTGGGGGACTGCAAGCCTGGCCGCGTGTTCGCCTATCAGCCAGTGCCTAGTAATTGCCCCAATCGCTAGGCTGCAGTCTTGTCTGGTGAGAGAAATAAGTCTCGTCGATCTTTTCTGAGAGCGTGTCGGCCAGATCAGACGTGAAGTTCTACAGGTCTGAAGATTACTCCATTTCCTATTGGCAGCCAGGTCAAAAAACTCCCTACACTTTAGTCGGCAGGTAACCAAGGGAATGCCTACAAGTTCATTCTCCGGTAGGAGAGGGTTGGTAGTCCCTGCCCTAGCTAGTTCATCTGCAGCGCAGTTTCCCTCGTGATCCCTGTGACCGGGAACCCAAATGAGGTAGATGTCATGCTGTTCAGCCATCTCGTTGAGAGATCTGCGACAATCATTGACTGTCTTGGAGTTGGACGAGAATCCGTCAAGTGCCTTGAGCGCTGCCTGACTATCTGAGAAGATGCATATTGTACCCCGATTGCCCCTTAGTGCTGGGGATTCCAGTGCTTCCCTAATGGCTACTACTTCAGCCTGGAAAACACTGCAGTGGTCAGGGAGTCTGAAGGACTCCTTTAGGCTCAAATGCACACAAAAGTAACCGCCTCCCACCTGGCCGTTAAGTTTTGATCCATCTGTGTAGATATGAATGGAGCCCTCCGGTCCCGGTATCCGGGCATCCCATTCCTCCCTCGAGGGGATTAAGACTTTGTAGTTAGTGGTGGGTTGGTCGACGGGCACACAGTAATCCGTACCCCCCTCAGGCATGAAATGTTGTAGGTCCAGTCTGGTATGACCGAAACTATTTTTGCTCCATAGGTTTGCCTCCCGCAGTCTTATTGCTGCCAGAGTGGCTGTCTTTACCCCCATCAGTTCTACTGGTAGTAGGTCAAGTATAGTGTCTAGGGCATCACTAGGCGTGGTGCGTAGACTGCCTGTCATACAGACTTCCGCCATGCGCTGCATCTTCCTGAACTTTTCCCTGCATGTGGAGTTGTCTAGGGCGGGCCACCAGACAACAACACCATAGAATAGAATTGGTCTGATGATCGCTGTGTATAACCATCTGACCATCTTCGGGGATATTCCCCATTTCAGGCCTACCGCATTGCAGGTATAGAGTGCTATTGCCGCTTTCTTAGTCCTATCAGCGGTGTTCAGCTTCCAGTCCAGTTTCCTGTCTAGTGTGATACCTAGGTACTTCGCACTCTCACTAAGAACTAGTGTTTCTCCTAGGAGCTTCGGAAGTCTTAAGTTAGGTATTTTGTACTTCCTGGTGAACAGCACGAGCTCTGTCTTGGATGGGTTGACTCCCAGCCCGTTCTTTTGCGCCCAGGCCGACAGAACTTCGAGCTTCCCTGTCATTAGGTCGCATAGCGTCTGTGGGAATTTCCCCACGAAGGCAATAGCAACATCGTCCGCGTACGCAATGATCTTACATCCGCCACCCTCTAAGGATCGTAGTAGGCTGTTAACCGCCACGTTCCAGAGTAGTGGTGAGAGTACACCTCCTTGTGGGGTGCCCCTCTTGACGTATCTTCGAATAGTCGAACCTCCAAGTGTAGCCTCGACACTCCTGTTAACCAGGATCTGCCGTATTAGGTGAGTTGATCGATTGTCTATTCCAAGTCCCGTCAGTGCGTCGATTATTGAGCACGGTAGGATGTTATTGAAGGCCCCTTCTATGTCTAGAAAAGCCACAAGTGCGTATTCCTTGAAATTAATCGCTCGTTCGGCGATCATAGTGATATCGTGCAGGGCTGTTTCTGTTGATCGGCCCCTTTTGTAAGCATGCTGAGAGCATGAGATGTCGTTTGGGTTAATGTTAAGTTGTAGATGGAGACTTAAGAGTCTTTCCATAGTCTTAAGGAGAAAGGAAGACAGACTTATAGGTCTGAAGTCCTTGGGGGTGCAGTGGGATGGTTTCCCCGCCTTGGGTATGAATACAACCTTCGTGCACAGCCATGCCTTTGGTATCATACCAGTAGTGAAGACTGTGCTGAAGATTTTCTTAATCCATTTCCTTAGGTTAATACCGGCTCTGGATAACTGAGCTGGTAGAATACCGTCCGGTCCCGGAGATTTGAAGGGTTTAAAACTGTCCATTGCCCATTTCAGGTTTCTGTCACTAAGTAGGTAGTTGAGCGAGCCCTGGTGACCCTGGCTACGCATCACCTGGGTTGTTCCTTCCGATGAGCAACCCGGGAAGTGTGCGTTGATAAGGGTCTCCAGGGTTTCCAGGCTTGAGGTTGTCCAGCACCCCTCCGTGTTCCTAACGTAACATGCGATGGGGGCTGTAGTAGAGAGAATCTTTCTTAGGCGGGCGGCCTCTGATGTCTCCTGAATGTTGGTGCAGAAATTGGCCCAGGCAACCCTCTTTGCCTTGCGCAATTCTTTGTTATATTGCCTAAGTTCAGCTTTATAGGTTTCCCACGCCTCGTCTGTGTTGGTACGGTGCGCGTGGTTGAAGGCCCTACGTGCATTTTTTTTGTACGGGGCTAAAGACGAGGTCCACCACGGAGGCTTCTTTGATCTGTTGCTACCTATCCTTTTTTTGGGGCAGGCCTTTTGGTAAGCTTTTGCACTAGTCGCAGTAAGCTTGTCTACCATGGCGTTAAGCCCCTCATAGGTCTCGATGGTCTCCGAAGGCGGTTCGCCTCAGGATCTATCTAGTATATTTTTATAGAGCTCCCAGTTTGGCTTTCTAGGATTTCGTACTGCTTGCTTGGTGAAGTTTTCAAAATTTACTACTATCTCAATATAGCGATGGTCTGAAAATGAGTGCTTGTCAAGGACTCTCCAGCTGGTGATTGCATCAGCCAGGGAGTGCGAGAATAATGTGACATCAAGAACCTCCCTTCTGTTCTTTACTACGAAAGTGGGTTCTGAACCTCTGTTACCCACTAGAAGCTTAGAGCTGAGGATAAAATCGAAGATTGACTCACCCCTCTCGTTTGTGTCAGTGCTTCCCCACTGATTGTGATGAGCGTTGGCATCGCATTCTATTATTAGGTCGATGTCCTTCCTTTCGCTGTCTTCCACAAGCCGCCTGAGTAGCGAATGGGGTGGAGGTCCTAGGTGGTCGTGACCCATATATGCTGAGCATATTCTTAGATGGCCGTCTGGGCCCTCTATCGATGCGGCTACGTGATCTTCATTGCTGAAATTTGGTAGCAAGAAGGTATTAAGGCTTTTCTTTGCGAGTATGCATGCTCGCTTTTTACCTGTTACATCGGCTGTGTACAGCCTGAAGTCCGACGCCCCCAGACCGAGAATCCTGTCTCCGTGGATCCAGGGTTCTTGGATAAGGGCCACGTCAGCTCCATCCTCTGCAAGATGGAGCTGGAGGGCGGCGGAAGCCACCTTACTGTGATGGAGGTTTATCTGCAGGAATGTCAGGGACATCCTTTAGATTCTCTACCACAGTAACCTCCGCCTCGGTGTCGGAGCCCAGCAAAGAGTCCTCCTCCATGCCGACGCCACCAAGAGCCCTCGCCAGGTCACTCTCCTCTGAGGTGTACCCTTCCAGAATGTCCTCCTCCACATCTGACATTCCTTCTGGGCGGACCTCTTCGGTCGGTTCCCCCGAGTCTAGCTCCTGTGCGTCCATCTCCAAGTCGATGCCTCCAGGTTTACTCTTCGCATCCGACAACCTGCCTTCTCAGTCCCACTGCTTCCTCCACCTTGGCGACCCTCCAGTCCGCCGTAGGGAGTGTGGGATTGCACATTTTAAGCATGGCCAGAATAGTGGCAGGGTCCGCCGGCTTCTCTGTCAGCCATACGCGGGCCCTCGGTTTGCTGGGGATCTTGTCCCAGTCCACCGCCTCCAGTCTGGCTCCTGGGTAGACCTCTCCAAGCGACGCAATCATTCGCTTGTAGAGGCTTACAGACCTCGCATCTTCGCACGCTATCACCTTGATGCTACCCTGGTACCACCCTGCGTCTTTGCAGTCCGGTGGAGGTCCTCTGCTCTTGAGCATCTCCTCCATGAAGCGCCCATGCAGCTCATTCACTACCTTACGCCAAAGCTCCTTGGGGATCAGGCCATCTTTGGAGCCATTATCAATGACCCCAATGATGGTCCTGCCCTTGGTAACTTCGGCGAAGGATCTGCTACTCTGTGTCTGCACCTTCTTCTTCTTAGCTAGGGGCGCTCCACCGTCGGTCGACCTCTGCCTTTTCGCACTCTGTGCACTCTCCTTGGCAGAGTCGCCTACTCCTGTCGGCTTTTTTGGGTCCAATCTGGCTCCCGCTCTTGCTGGCTGAAAGTCAGGCAGGATTTCCCTCGCCCACTTTATTATTTCAGCCTGATCGGGATTGGACTCCGCCGATGGGTCTGCCCTCATTAGGATGAAGGCCGCTCTCCTCCTATCTTTATAGGAGCCCTTCCGCTGCAGGGGGCCAGCAGTCGTCGGACCGGGGCCTTCCTTAGGGTTGCCGCCGGTGCGAAAGGAGCTCGATTCAGGGATCTTACCCGCCACACCGTTCGGTGGTCCCATAGTGGGCCCCGTTTTGGGGGTCGGTGCCTTGGCATCTCCCCCTACACCGGCGCCGCTCGCCTCCGGATGTTGTCCCTCAGTGGGGAGCTTCGCCATCCCAGCATCTCTTTGGCCTCTATCTGCCTTGGAGATTGACGGATCCGAGATCCCATTTCCGGACTTTCTTAGGGAGTTCCGTTCTCCACTGTTTGTTTTTTTTGTTATAGTGTTATTGTTCATTTTTGGACCCACGAGTAGGCGGGAAGGGGTTCGTCCATCATGACATAGCCCGCTTGTCATGATAAGCCTGGCTAAAACTGAGGGGTCGGCCGGTCCCCCAGAGTCCGCATATTAACGTCCGTGCATCCCCCGGACATGCATCCCTCGGCATATGCTGTTCCACCTTGGATTAGGGTGATTTGAGGAAGGGAGTGTTCTTCTCCCCGCCCGACTACAATTAGCCAGCATCCTCGGCAGAGACATGACCTAACCGGGACCTGTTACCAGCCGCCCTCACGTGGAGAGTATAGTCGCACTACCATCGGTGTACACAGTTACGGCACATGAGCTCATGCGTTTCTCCCCCTGTTGTACCCGATTGGCTGACGGCCTTGTAGAGGCTTACAGACCTCGCATCTTGGAACGCTATCACCTTGATGCTACACTGGTACCACCCTGCGTCTTTGCAGTCCGGTGGAGGTCCTCCGCTCTTGAGAATCTCCTCCACGAAACGCCCATGCAGCTTATTCACCACCCTCCGCCAAAGCTTCTTGGGGATCAGGCCATCGTTGGAGCCGTGGTCAACAACCCCAATGATGGCCCTACCCTTAGTAACTTTGGCGAAGGATCTGTTGCTCTGTTCCGTCTGCACCTTCTTCTTCTTCGCTAGGGGCGCTCCACCATCAGTCGGCCTCCGCCTCTTCGCACTTTGTGCGCTATCCTTGGCAGAGTCGCCTACTCCTGTCGGCTTCTTTGGGTCCAATCTGGCCCCCGCTCTGGCTGGCTGAAAGTCAGGTAGGATTTCCCTCGCCCACTTTATTATCTCAGCCTGATCGGGGTTGGATTCCGCCGATGGGTCTGCCCTCATCAGAATGAAGGCCGCTCTCCTCCTATCCTTATAGGAGCCTTTCCGCTGCAAGGGACCAGAGGTCGCCGGACCGGGGCCTTCCTTAGGGATACCGCAAGAGGAGCTCGACCTTGGGATCTTGCCCCCCACACCGTTCGGTGGTCCCATAGTGGGCATCTCCCCTACACCGGCGCAGCTCGCCTCGGGACGTTGTCCCTCAGTGGGAGCTTTGCCATCCCAGCATTGGCCTCTGTCTGCCTTGGAAATTGACGGATCCATGATCCCATTTCCGGACTTTCTTGGGGAGTTCCGTTCTCCACTGTGTTTATTTATATTTTTATTCATGTTCATATTTGGACCCACGAGTAGGCGGGAAGGGGGTAGTCCATCATGACATAGCCCGCTTATCATGATAAGCCTGATTGAAACGGAGGGGTCGGCCGGTCCCCCAGAGTCCGCATATTAACGTCCGTGCACCCCCCGGATATGCATCCCTCGGAATAGGCTCCCCGCCTGACTACGCTTCGTCAGCGTCCTCGGCAGAGACATGACCTTACCGGGACCTGTTACCAGCCGCCCTCACGTGGAGAGTACAGTCGCACTACCAGCGGTGTACACAGTTACGGCACATGAACTCATGCGTTTCTCCCCCTGTAGTACCCGTTGGCTGACGGCCCACGGGAACTGTTTTTCCTATAACTTTGAAAACATTCATAATTTCGGTCTGAAAATTTAAGAGTATGTTTTTAAAATGTGGTTCTTTCAAAAAATGTAAGAAAAATCGATTTTTTGAACAAATCACATTGGTCTACTACCTTAATAAGCAAAGGGGGTTGAATAGCTTTTTATGTCACCGAAAGAATGTTCCGATTAGTCACCCTTTGACATAAGACTGAAGTATCAAATTCAAATTTAAATTCATTATTTTTCGGAACCCAAGCGATTTCTAATGCTTTAGTCAGCTCTGAGTCCGAAAGTTTTATTAGCTTAACGGATGCAGCAACTTCAGGCGAGTTGTTAAACCATTTATTCAATTAAAACCCAGAGTTTTAAAGAACCTGAGTTACTTCAGACATAAGTGTCTTAAGCTCATCCACGCAACCAGCACCCGTTAACATGGATTCACTCACTCACTTATGGCCAGGAATGGGACTGGTGTAGTGCCATATGTAGAGGTGTTGATCTTGCACAATTTCAAGGACTATCTGCTTCATTCACCATTACTTGGCGATACATCTTTTTCATGTCGGCTAACAGATCAAATTTGTTTCTTCTCTCGAAATGGAAGTCTGACTTCCAATCGACCTGAAGGCAGTATTCTAGTAGTCTTTCCATAATGTTCCTCATATAACTCCTGATTGGGCGACAACATGTTTTTAGAAGATGGAACTTCTTCCAATGACCAGAACTTTTTCAAATTGTAGTCTATTGATTTTAATATTTTTTTTTGTTGGCAATACAGGGTAAACACCGGTTGTTGAGGAGTTGGGGATTTTTCCATATATTTGGCAGTATGGCATAGTTCGAACCTTTATTTGACCAACGGACAAAAGTTCGAAAAATGACTCAGCTCCAATTAACAGATCTATCCGCTGAGGTTTTTAATAATATGGGCCTGCTTATGGCAAGTTCTTTGTAGGGTCCAATCTTTCACGTTCACTGACTGCTCAGGGTGATAGCCTGAAATTGTTTTTTCAAATCCAAAAGTCGAGCGGAAACTCACAACTATTCACTACTGATTCTCGACTTCCCCACGGAGGGTATCTTTTTCTTTACTTGTGAATTGGATTGGCCAATTCCAAGCAAGTTGGTCCACGATTTCTTCCTACGGGTCTGTAAGCTTTGAGCCGACTTCAGTAGTGAAGTTCCCTTGTGACCCTGAGTCAAGTATTGTTCGGGCCAATATGTGCTCGCCATTTTTTGTTCGAACGCTTAGGATCGACGATAGTGGCAATTCCTCATAATCCAGACTCTTCCCATTTTTTCCTGGTCACTGGATTTCGAAATTGTCTCATCTAAAACCTGAAGCCTGCATTCTAGCTCTGTGTTTTCTACAGGAAGTGATGCAGCTTTCAAACGTTCCTCTAACCGGCAAATGCTTTTTACTTTAACATTTTATCTTCTTTTTAAATAATTAAAAGTCGTGGAATTAAGTTTGGGTTTATTACTCTCCATTTAATAAACATTATTTCTTTTCTTATTGTTTCCGAAAACAATATACCCAACCAAATGGCTGGGTATCGCGTCACTTGGCGCTCCGTTGATCAAAAGGCGTCAAAAATGTATATACGTAGTACGTATTACGTACATAAATACAGCAGCGGATAACGGTGGAAGGCGAAAACGATAAGTTCACCATTGCATATATTTGCGTAAACACCAAATTAGTTATGCACAAAATATACAAAATAATTTTTGGCTGCACTTTATTTATTTTGTTTGGCAAATATTTACAATACCGAGAACGAGAGGTATGGGGCGACAGTGATTGTGGAATAATTTATGCGTCTTAATTTTGCCCACAGGCAGTTGTTCATATATATTGGCAAAATTTTAATAAAAATGTATATACATTTAAACTTTATTATTCACTTTAGCTCTACTATTTTTAAGTACGTATGCGCCAAGAATTGAAAGGAGGATGCAATATTCCAGCACAAGACGAATATTAATTTGTCTTTTCTCGACTTTCATTTTTCTGCACCTGCGTTTTTGAGTTCGGATCTTTTAATCCTGCTCCCACTTTTCTGGTAATATAGTTAATAAAGTTGTTCAATAAATCCTGCCAGTTGATAAATAAAATTGTTGTTTCGCTTCGCGGACTTTAAATTGTTTTCCATTGTTTCCTTTTTTGTGTATTGCTTATTGTTGGTTAAATCTCACACCACTACCGTCGCCAGCAACTCCTTTATTTTATTTTTATTAAATTTATGTTTTTTATATATTCTTTATGTGTCACTGTCACTNTAATAAAGTTGTTCAATAAATCCTGCCAGTTGATAAATAAAATTGTTGTTTCGCTTCGCGGACTTTAAATTGTTTTCCATTGTTTCCTTTTTTGTGTATTGCTTATTGTTGGTTAAATCTCACACCACTACCGTCGCCAGCAACTCCTTTATTTTATTTTTATTAAATTTATGTTTTTTATATATTCTTTATGTGTCACTGTCACTAGTTGCTTTGATTTATTAAATTATAATAAACACAGTCCACCCGGGGGCGCCAATATGTTAAATGAGATTATTTTATCTCAACAAAATTAAACGAAGGGTGGCTAAACCTTCGAAAACGACGAAAAATACAATGCGTGCACTCGGCTATACGTTATAATTCGATATATATTCAGTAATTAAACTTAAGCCTAGCTTATCTATTGCGGCGAAGCGGGGTGAATTTGCAAGAGAGCGCAACTGAGATTTTATTTCGCTCCCGCTCCGCCCTATGCTAACTTATACTAGACTACAGTTTGTTTTCCTTCTTTATTAATGTATCTATTTTTATCTAATCGTACTACACCACTTTTTGTCTGTCTAACGATCCCATTTTGTCCTGAATAACACGACAACTGTCACAGTAAAAGTGGAGACCAGTCCGTGAAATAGCTTCCGTCCAGATCCAGCCTTTGGGGTGGCCAGAAATATGTGAATATTATTCGCCACAAGCACATCACCAATAGCGGATTTAGTAGCATCACAATAACGCTTTGGAGACTCATTTAGTAGTTGAAGACTACTAAACTGTGTATCGAGCACACATAGTTGGTCATTGATTTTAAGAAAACAGCTAATCAGCGTTTCGTCCTAAACAACACGACAACCTTCACAGCAAAAGTGGAGACCAGACCGTGAAATGACATCCGAAACTGAGGCCGTGGACCCGGTACACTTAGAGTACACGTTCTAGTTAATAATACAACGGTGATCTGAGCTAAGAGCACGACGACAGACGGCACACCGTCTTACGAAGGGCGCTGATCAACGGCCGTGATCTGTGCGAGTTAGGGTTACGATTAAGCTCTCTCTCTCTCTCTTATGTTAAGAGAAGGATTCCCTCATTATGGACAAAAATAAGGCCAAGTTTGTATTTTTGTGTATTTTTACTAATCTGTCAGTTTTAAAGCTATCGATGAAACTTTGTACATACCCTTCTTTCTGTTGCAGGCAGTATATAAGTCGGAACGGCCGGGATCGGTCGACTATATCCTATAGCTGCCATATAACTGATTGATCGGAAATGCCATAACTTTGGTGTTTTTAAAGTAAGAAGGATGGGACTTCCTATGGAACGTATACGATCTGCTAAATTTCATATAGATCGGCCGTCTATATCCTATAGATGCCATATAACTGATTGATCGGAAATGCCATAACTTCGTTGTTTTAAAAGTTAGAAGGATGGGAGTTTCAATGGATTCCTCTTTGGAAAAAATAATCCGATATGCCAAATTTCAAGGATCGGCCAACTATATACGANTTCGTCAGCGTCCTCGGCAGAGACATGACCTTACCGGGACCTGTTACCAGCCGCCCTCACGTGGAGAGTACAGTCGCACTACCAGCGGTGTACACAGTTACGGCACATGAACTCATGCGTTTCTCCCCCTGTAGTACCCGTTGGCTGACGGCCCACGGGAACTGTTTTTCCTATAACTTTGAAAACATTCATAATTTCGGTCTGAAAATTTAAGAGTATGTTTTTAAAATGTGGTTCTTTCAAAAAATGTAAGAAAAATCGATTTTTTGAACAAATCACATTGGTCTACTACCTTAATAAGCAAAGGGGGTTGAATAGCTTTTTATGTCACCGAAAGAATGTTCCGATTAGTCACCCTTTGACATAAGACTGAAGTATCAAATTCAAATTTAAATTCATTATTTTTCGGAACCCAAGCGATTTCTAATGCTTTAGTCAGCTCTGAGTCCGAAAGTTTTATTAGCTTAACGGATGCAGCAACTTCAGGCGAGTTGTTAAACCATTTATTCAATTAAAACCCAGAGTTTTAAAGAACCTGAGTTACTTCAGACATAAGTGTTTTAAGCTCATCCACGCAACCAGCACCCGTTAACATGGATTCACTCACTCACTTATGGCCAGGAATGGGACTGGTGTAGTGCCATATGTGGAGGTGTTGATCTTGCACAATTTCAAGGACTATCTGCTTCATTCACCATTACTTGGCGATACATCTTTTTCATGTCGGCTAACAGATCAAATTTGTTTCTTCTCTCGAAATGGAAGTCTGACTTCCAATCGACCTGAAGGCAGTATTCTAGTAGTCTTTCCATAATGTTCCTCATATAACTCCTGATTGGGCGACAACATGTTTTTAGAAGATGGAACTTCTTCCAATGACCAGAACTTTTTCAAATTGTAGTCTATTGATTTTAATATTTTTTTTTGTTGGCAATACAGGGTAGACACCGGTTGTTAAGGAGTTGGGGATTTTTCCATATATTTAAGATTCTTTATATTCTTTATATACCTTAAGCCCCAATTAAAATATAAAACATATTTGAATTCTATAAATAATTATTTTTATATTATATATACACATGCCATATAACATAATAAAATTTTTTAAAAACAATTTTTTTAGAAGAAAATATTAATAAGTTAATAAATTTTGAAGGCCCAGTGAAAAGTGCATTATTTTAAAACGCGAGCATACCCGGTGCACCGTATGTATGTGGGCACGCGGCAAAATTTTCGATTTTGTTATTGCTTTTGTTTCATCATTATCTTTTTCGGTCATTTATCGGTTTATGCCTTGCATTTTATTTTTTGCATAGGCGAATCAGGTTGCTTTTTAAGTGTGAAAAACTCAATAGGAATATTTTCGATTTTGGAAACGGTAAGGTAAGTACATAAATAAATATTACATACATATATAAGTTAAAAAGTAAAAACGTGGATTTGCGTAAATTTGTAGTGCCTTTTCTATTGCCAATTAGAGCAATGTGTGGGTTGGCAAGTAAATTGTCTATTTATTTCAATACGAAGTTCATCTAAGTACATTTGTACAAAGTTCATTTACTTAACTGAACCTTATATGATAAAATAAATAGGATTGTTTCTTAAATAAATGTTGTTGCGCTAATTGGAAAAGAAAAGGCTATAAATGCACATGCGCAAATGCAACTGATCTTTAAGACTTTTGATGCACCGCACATTGGTTCCGAGTAGTCTTGAAACGTGAAACGGAATCAGTGTGCACAACATATTAAAAATTAAAAAAAAAATCCATTAATTTATTACTAATTTTTTGGTGCAGAAGGTGCTGAGTAAAGATATGATATCCACCCGCAACTTGGATGGAGTAAGTGGAAAGGATGGCCTCAAAACGTTTAAAAATTTCTTCCCACTTTTACTAGGTAAGAATAAAAATAATTTTAAAAAAATAATTATTCGAATCAAAAATGTATTTCAGAGGCGATTTCTCTTGTCAATCTGGCGGTACCTCCAGAAAGACAACTGCGACAGGCCTTGGCACTGGCAAAAAATGCAGAAAATAAAGCTAAATATAAGAAAAATAAAAATAATATGACTATAATAGAAGAGGAAATTATAAATGAGTCCGAAAATGATGAAAATAATTATTATATAATAAGATAATAATAATTAAGAAATAAATGAAATTATAATTATGAAGTACATTCCTTAAAAATAAAATAGAAAAAAATAAAATTAAAATGGGAATTATAGAAATAAAATTAAATTCAGTTCAAAAATTTATTTGGGTATTTTTCCCGTGTTTCTTAAGGGGTTCTCTAGAAATTCCTTAGGATTTCCTTTCAAACTTTTGTAAAAAATTCTACAATGATCTCACCAACGATTTTTTTTTTAATTTCTTAAAGATCTTCCTTGGGATTTCCTTGCAAAAAATGACCAAGGAGTTCTTTGATGAGTTCTTTGCAAAGAATACCAAACACCTTCCCTAGGATTTCTTTGCAGGAATTCCTGGGGAAATTCATTAACCAGTTAGGGAGAAAATTCCCTAGGTCACCGATGCATAGGACATCCCTATAAAAATTCCTTACGAATTTCATATACCAGCACTGGGGAATTCCTCATGTATGGTGAGCAGGTAATAGAGAGTTCCACAAGGTACTCCTCAACACTGGAACTGCAGGGTAATTATAAGAAAAACGTGTTCAATATCCCATTGTTCCGGTTCAACCTCAAATAAGGGACGTTAGCTTTACAATCTTTAAATTAATGTGTTAAGCAGACATAACTTTTTTAGAAATGAATGATGTGGAGGATATAAAAAGCGATCAACCGCCTTTATCTTTTGAAATTGGTATGAAAATATAATAAATTAATAAGTAATAGATAATATAGAAATCACTTAACAGTTCCAGAAAGTAGTGAAGAGCTACAGAAACGCATTAAAATAGAGGAAATTATATCAAATTCTTTCAATCAAAACATTTCGCTCGAAGTTTTGAAATTGTTGTCTATATCCTCGTTTGGACTGGTTAACGACAATCTTAGAAGGATTTTATGGCCATGTCTTGCTGGGGTTGATGCAAGCATGTTAGAACGAGTTCCAAGTTTGAATGAGTTTCAAAATCACCATGAATATAATCAGGTTGTATTAGATGTAAATCGATCTTTGAAAAGATTTCCTCCAGGAATACCGTATAAGCAGCGCATCGCACTTCAAGATCAACTTACTGTTCTTATTCTACGTGTAATTAAGAAATATCCAAACTTACGCTATTATCAGGGCTATCATGACGTTGCAGTTACATTTCTCCTAGTTGCCGGAGAAGAAGTCGCCTATGCCATAATGGATAAGCTGTCAACAACTCATTTTTCGGAGTGTATGCAAGAGACCATGGAAGCCACACAAAAGCGATTAATGTTTATATGGCCAGTGATCAAGTTTGAAAATGCAGAGCTTTATGAGTTTTTACAATCTTCTTCAGTCGGTACTTTGTTCTCCTTACCATGGTATTTGACGTGGTTTGGACATAGTTTAAATTCGTATAAAACTGTAGTAAGATTATATGACTACTTTTTAGCATCCCCGATATATACACCTATTTTTCTAACGGCTGCTATATTATTACATCGGTGCAAAGAGATACTGGAAGAGGATTGTGACATGGCAGCTGTACATTGTTTAATATCAAGGGTACGTATTAAAAGACAATAATGTTGAGTTTATTTATAAGAAACGTATTTCTTTTAGTTGCCTGAAGACTTACCATTTGAAGATCTCATAAAAGCTTCTACTAAACTTTACGCTAAATATAGTTTAGAATTTTTAGAAAATGAAGTGGAAAAACTAATGCATCAGGAGTAAGTGATAAAAATGTGTGCATAAGGTTGTATGTTATTGTATAATTTTTTTCTTTAGAAGAGAGCAGCGGGTAATGGAAGAAAAAATGCTTTTGGAACGTCGCAAAAAGATTACCCGATCAGTAATCAAACCACAGAATTTCGATATTAATAGATGGTTTTCTAATTTATTGACATCTAAATCAGTTTTATTGACGACAGCAGTTTCACTTGTAGTTGGTGTTTGTGCATATTATTACAAAAATCAGTATTTGGCTGCAGGTATAAGCTGAGTTTCAAACCCTTGTATTAAATTTAATATAAGATGCATATCGCATTTTCAACCAAGTCGCCCAATATTAATCTATATTTTAAAGTTTACTTTCTAGATCGCGGTTGATTACATTTTATATAATATAATATATATAAATTATTTAATTTATAAATAATAAAAAAGCTTACTAGCGTAGACAGCAATATTCTCAAACGGTTATATCTTTTATTTTACAGACTTCAATAAACCCAGACCTAAAAAACACATTTTTATTCGACCCACGAATAGCTTCAGCAGATCGTATTAGATTGCCCAATATAGAATCTGTACCAATTCGCTTCTAAAGTAATGCCAATTCCGATCATTCTAAGACAGCTATAGGATATAGTCGGCGATCCTCATGAAATTTTAGATATTTTGGCCATAAGAAATTTTGGTCAAATATAACATGTGCCAACTCTATAACTTAAAAAAAAACCACAAAGTTATGGCATGTCCGATCTGTCAGTTATAAGACAGTTATGGGATATTGTCGACCGATACCGGCACTTCCAACTTATATACTGTCTGCAAAAGAAAGATGTGTGGAGGTGATCCTAATAAAGAACATATAATTCTCTAATGTCGAACGCGACATTCGTACGCATTCCAACTGGAAAAAATCAATGTGCCAAGACTGTTTTTTATTTTTACAAAAGTTGTATTATTGATGTAAATATTTTTGAATAATTTTGAAAAACTATTTGTTTTCAGAATATAAAAAAAAAAACTAGGGCTGTCGCACGCGACACAAAACAGAAGTTACTTTTTCAAAAAACATTTCAAACGCTGATTTTAGCGAAACCTGATGGAAAATTTGTCTGCAATCAATTTCAAAACGTTATTTATTATTTGATTTTAGTAATTCTTTTTGTTTCACTTAAAATTATTTGGGTGTTTTTTTTTAAATTCAATTTTATTGACTGTCGCACGCGACATTTCCTTCCATCATATTTTTTAAGTTGTTTTTGTACTTTTAAAATAATAAAACGTGAATTTGGAGATTCTAAGTTTAATAAGAATTAATTTAGAGCTAAAACCGAACCTAGCTAAACCTAAAAGTTAGAGCTAAACCTTTATAACCGAATGCACTACTAATATTTCACAAATTTTTATTTTTAATACTTAGATGTCCAATTTTCTGTTTGGGCCCAAGTATTGATGCTCATTCGACAAATTCGACGCACTGATAACAAATGTTCTTTTTCAATGTCGCACGCGACAATGAAATAACTGATAATCTGATAAAAAATTCCCAATAATTAGCATTCGCATCGTTTCTTTTACATTATTGTTGTAATCTTTGGTTATAAGCCGATATTACAAGCCGATATTATCAATGCAATTTAACTCTCTTTACGAAAATTATTTAAAACAAATCGTACCGCTGAAATGCTAATAACTAAACTTTCGCACATTTGAGACTTTGGATTAAAATATTTCAAAATGTGTTATAAGTAAATGTTAAATATTATTAAATTAGCTAAATTTAATAGGTTCCCTATAAAAATGTGTAAAAAAAATGGTTATTTTATTGACTTTGAATTTTTTTGTAGCGGATGACCTTTCTGGAGAGTTACCAATATACACTTTATAGGGTCGGAGATGTCTCCTTCACTGCGTTGCACCAAAATGATAACAGCTTTTGCAAGGGTATAATGTCAGATTCTAAAGGCATGCTTCGACCTATTCTGGTAGAGTGTTACTACATTTTTAATATTTCGTTTATTTGTATAAAAATACCAGCTGGTCCGGCAGATTGCATACTCCACAATATTAAAAACTAAGGACCGTAAATAATGATTAATTGTCTAATTTTTATTTTAAACAAAAATAATCATTATTTGTGACTTTTATTTTTATTTGCTCAAATTATTAGAAAACAAGAAAGCTTATATTATTATTGTAGAATTAATGTAGAAGATTAAGTTTGAATTTTATTGAAGTCTAGTATAAGTTAGTATAGGGCGGAGCGGGAGCGCA
Organism: Drosophila pandora; assembly: GCA_021223865.1. NCBI lineage: Eukaryota > Metazoa > Arthropoda > Insecta > Diptera > Drosophilidae > Drosophila > Drosophila pandora. The sequence continues at coordinate 128,911 of JAJJHT010004978.1, read as the reverse complement.
AGAAAAGCTCGCTTGCGCTCTCTCGTGAATTCGCCCCGCTTCGCCGCAATAGATAACCTAGGCTTAAGTTCTTTTGATAGAAATATAATCGAATTTATAAAGTTGAACCGAGTGCACGTATTTCTCGTAGTTGCTATATTTAAATTTACAGCCACCTTCTTGTATTTCGGTTTTTCGCGACGAGATAAATTAATCTCAGTGAACATTTTGGCGTCCCCGGGTGGACTGTAGTTAATATAATTAAATAAAAAAGCAACAAAAACAGTGACAGTGACACAATATACATATATAAACAATATATTACATACATATATTAAAAAAAAAAAAGAGTTGCTTACGACGGTTGTGGTGAATTCAAAAAATACAAATTAAAGAATTCTCCGCGTCGCGAAACAAACTTCTCCAATCGAGCTGCTACTGGATGGATTTGTCGTCCCCATGCCCTGCACCTGCATCGATTGTCAAAGGAAAGTGGCCGCAGGATTAAAGGATCCGAAAGCAGAACCCCAGGTATTTGTGCAAAAAATTGAAAGTTGAGATAAGACAAATTAAAATCCGTCTTGTGCTGGAATATTGCACCCTCCTTTCAAATCTTGGCGCATACGTACGTAGAAAAAATAGTAGAGCAAAAATAAATAACAACACATATAAAAGTTCTAAAAATTTAATTATAAATATATGTGGTTACCTACATGTACTGGCTGTGGACAAAATAAAACAGAATATATATATATTATTAGCAATCACTGTCGCCCCTACCCCTCGTTCTCGATTGTACACATCTTCCAAATAAATACTAAAGTGCAGCCAAAAATTATTTTACTTATTACAGATAAAATATAGGTGCATATATATTTGGTATACATACAAATAGATGCAGCGATAATATTCTCGTTTTCGTTTCCCACCGTTATCCGCTGCTGTATGTATGTATGTATATGCACTTTTTGGCGCGTATAGTTTAACGGAACAATTTGGTTGCGCATATTGGTTTCGGTGTCATTGGCGACCAACTATTTTTTGGATACTCTGTGCCTCGACTATCAAATAATTCGTTTATCAATTAATTAATCAATTTAGATTTTTTTGGTTAAATTTAATAAATTATTTATTATTTTTAAAAAAGATTAATTAATTATTTTCGTTTTCGCATTTTTTTCTTGATATCAAAATTAAAATTTATTTAATTTATTTCAACAAGAAAAATCCTTTAATAAAATTTATTTAACAAAATTTAAATAAAATATTTAATCCTAAATTTTCATTTTTTTCGTTTTTGTATTGAAAAAATAAATTATTTATAATGGAAAGTACTAAACCAAAACTTAATTCCACAACTCTTATTAACTTAAAAAGAAGATTAAATGTTAAAGTTAAAAGCATTCGCCGGTTGGAGGAACGTTTGGAAGATGGATCACTTCCTCTAAACAAAACCGAGCTAGAGTGCAGGCTTCAGGTTTTAGATGAGGCAATTTCTAAAGCAAATGAGTTGCAAGACCAGATCGAGCAAATAGATTAATTGGATGATTTCGGAGCCGAGTTGGAAGAATTAGGAATAACTACCAAGGCAAGGATTATGTCCTTATGTAATGCCTTTAATTCAGTTGAAGACTCCCGTCCAGCTACTGCAATTTCTGCAGCCCCAACTCGAGCTCGACTTCCCAGTTTGGCATTGCCAAAATTCAGTGGAAATTATTTGGATTTCAATAATTTTATAAGTCTTTTCGAGACATTAGTTGACAAAGATGTAAACATTCCTGTTATTGAGAAATTTAATCACTTAATTTCTTGCCTCTCTGGTGAAGCCTTAGGAACTATCCAGGCATTCCAAGTCACCGAGAGTAATTACAACAAAGCTATCGCTAGTCTAAAAAGAGTTTATGGTAACGAATGTCTCATCTTTGCAAACCAAATACGTCAACTGTTCAGCCTTCCGAAAATTTCCCAGCCGTCTGCGTCGTCGTTAAGGGGTCTCATCGACACTGTGTCATCAATTTATGGATCACTATTATCCATAGGAGATGATACTAAAATTGCAAACTCAATGATTATTCATTCAGTTTTGAGTAGAGTGGATCCAGTGACCAAGCAAAAATGGGAAGAGTCACTGGATTATGAGGAATTGCCGCTGTGGTCCGATTTCGAAAAAATACTATTCGTAGATACCAGCATCTGTCCGCTGAAGAGACTGGCCACCCAAAACAGAAAAAACTGGGTTCAGCAAGCAACTGAATAGAACTTCGTTGGCTTGTTCTTCTACCAACGCCAAACCAGCTTGCAGTTATTGTAACGCTAACAACCATTTTTTGGCCCAGTGCAGTCCGTTCGCTCGCCTTGCTGTAATGCATTCGAGCAAAGGTTTGAGTTTGTTAAGTCAGCCTCCCTATGTTTGAATTGTCTCCGAAAACGTCACACGGTAGCGAAGTGCAAATCGACCAGGTGTCAAATCTGTGCAAGATCGCACCATAAACTTCTGCACCGATTTACAGTGACTGAAAATAACTTAGCGTTACCACTACCCACACAAAATCCTCCTCCAGCGTTAACGATGACCCTTCTACTTCACATGCTTTGCATGCGTCGTCTGTAGAAAGGGTTTTGTTAGCAACGTCGATCGTAAGCGTTCGAACAAAAAGTGGCGAGCACATATTGGTCCGAGCATTACTTGACTCAGGGTCACAAATGAACTTCATTACTGAAGATCTTGCTCAACACTTACAGATCCGTAGGGAGGAATCGTGCATCAACTTGCTTGGAATTGGTCAATCTAATTCACAAGTAAAGAAAAAGATCCACACCGTAGTGAAGTCGAGAATCAATGGTAGCGAGTTTCCGTTCGACTTTTGGATTTTAAAAACCATTTCAGGCTATCATCCTGACCAGTCAGTGAACGTGAAAGATAGGACCCTATCAAACAACTTTCCATTAGCAGATCCTTATTTTTACAAACCTCAGCGGATAGATATGCTAATTGGAGCTGAGTCATTTTTCGAATTGTTGTCCGTTGGCCAAATAAAGCAAGGTCCGAACCATCCCATCCTTCAAAAAACTCTCCTTGGGTGGATAGTATCGGGAAAATATCTGGCAAATTCCTTAACTCCTCAACAGCCGGTCTCTAGTCTGAAATGCTAAGAAGAAATATTAGAGTCAATAGACAAAAACTTGAAAAAATTCTGGTCGTTGGAAGAAGTTCCATCTTCTAAAAAGATGTTGTCGCCAGAACAAGAGCTATGTAAGGAACATTATCGGAAGACTACAAGAATACTGCCTTCAGGTAGATTTGAAGTTAAACTTCCATTTAAGTCGGATCCAAGCGTTTTGGGCAACTCATTCGAGATAGCCAAACGCCGATTTCTGTCACTCGAGAGAAGATTATCTCGAGATCCGAACTTGTATTTGAAAATGTATTTGGAATTTATAAAGGAATACGAATCCATATGCCATATGTCCCTTGCAAGCAATGACGTTCTTGCTTCTCCACACTACGTTATTCCCCACCAGTGTGTCTTACGGCCTCAAAGTACAACGACCAAACTCCGTTTTTGATGCGTCCTGCAAGACATCCACACAGAAGTGTTTAAATGAGTTTTTGATGGTGGGTCCAACAATTCAGGAAGAGCTTTACTCAACTCTTCTTAGATTTCGGATAAACAAATTCGCTCTGGTAGCCGACATAAAAAAGATGTATCGTCAAGTGATGGTAAATGAAGCAGTTCGACGATACCAGTTGATAGTGTGGAGAAAAGACCCGTCTGAGTCCTTGAAATTGTGCAAGCTCAACAACGTTACTTATGGCACTGCACCAGCCCCATTCCTGGCCATAAGGTGTTTGAAAAGGTTGAGTGAATCCGCGAAAAATACATTCCCCCGAGCTGCTAAAGTTATTGGGTCTGACTTTTACGTCGACGACATGTTAACGGGTGCTGGTTGCGTGGAGGAGCTAAAGACAATTAAGTCTGAAGTAACTCAGGTTCTTCAAAACGCTGGGTTTGAATTGAGCAAGTGGTGTTCAAACTCGCCTGAAGTTACTGCATCCGAGAGCACGGCTAAGCCAATAACACTTTCGGACTCAAAGCTGACAAAAACACTAGGAATCGTTTGGGTTCCTAGAGATGACGTGTTTAAATTCGAAATTCATATGTCAGTCATGGGTCAACGGGCGACTAAGCGGAATATTCTTTTGGTGACATCAAAGCTTTTCGACCCCCTTGGCTTATTAAGCCCGATCCTTATTAAAGGAAAGATCCTGTTGCAGGAACTTTGGCTTAATAAGCTAGATTGGGATGAGTCGATTCCACTGCACTTGGAAACCGCGTGGAGCAAAATTCAGCTTGCCTTGTCACAGTTAGAAGATATCTCAATACCGAGATGCAAAGTCAAAAGTAGCGCTGCTCAAAACAAAGATACTCCCCCGTCTTGAGTTATGTGCCGCTCACCATCTCGCGGACCTCTGTCGCAAAATAAAACCTCTTATCAAAGCACCGATCGAACGAAGTGTATATTGGTCAGATTCGGAAGTTTGTCTTCATTGGATTCGTTCCCATCCATCGTCGTTGTCTACGTTCGTATCAAATAGAGTTGCTGAGATTCAAGAGTGGTCAGAGGATAGCACGTGGCGGCATGTAACAACTAAACAGAACCCGGCAGATATTGTGTCAAGAGGTGGAGACGTAAAGGAAACGATGGAATCAATTTGGTTCACAGGTCCATCGTTTTTAACGGAGCCGGAAGATAAGTGGCCAACGAGCCCTCGGTTTGATCCGTCACCAGAGATTTTGCAGATGGAAGCAAAGAAGAGTATTTGTTGGAAGTGATAGAAGGATTTTCCTCTCACTTAAAACTGCTGCGAGTGTTCGTTTACATGGTCCGCTTTATAAAGAAGTGTAAAAAATTAGTAGTTACTTCTGATAATGTACCTTCACCTGTCGAATATCAAGACGCTTTTAATTAAATTGTCCAGATAGTTCAAGAGCACGAGTATCAAGAGGAAATTAAAAATGTTAGAAAAAATCTTGTTGGTAGCCCAAGCCTACAGAAGCGAAGTCTGTTTGTCCATGAAACCTCTCAGGCTGGGCTTACCTTTTCGTTGTTGTGGGTCGGGGGGCGACTAGCTAATGCTCCTATTTCGTACGATGCCAAGTTTCCAGTATTGTTGTCAAAGCGCTCTCAATTTGTCCAGAGCTATATCCGATACTTGCACGAGACGAATTTTCATGTGGGTCCACGAGCACTAGTGAGTCTCTTGCGACAGCGCGTTTGGATAGTAAACGCGCAGGAAGTCTGCAGTCAGATAGTGCGGTCATGCATACGCTGTTTTAAATGCAAGCCTCATCTGATGACTCAAATCATGGGAGATTTAACCTTAGATCGAGTTCGTGCTCACCGCCCTTTCTCCATATGTGGCGTGGATTTCTGTGGCCCTATTGAAACGACGTTGAAAACTCGTGGTAGACCACCCTACAAGTCTTACATTGCCCTTTTTCTTTGTTTTGCGTCCAAGGCAGTTCATTTAGAAGTAGTATATTACTTATCAACTGATTCCTTTTTATTGGCATTTTAAAGATTCGTTGGGCGCCGAGGATGTCTGTGAAGTCTGCAAAGCACCTACTCCTACGAGCTGTGGGCAGCGCGAAGTTGACCGCAGAGGAACTGCAGACCGTCCTCGTTGGAGTCGAGGCCGTCCTGAACTCGAGGCCCCTGGGCGCCCTCTGTCAGGACCCAAGCGACGGCGAGGCGTTGTGTCCCGGGCACCTGTTGACAGGCGGGCTCATCGCCCCACCAGCACCGCGGACCACGGACCAGCAGGGTCCAACGTGCTTGCGGCGATGGCTGCTTTTCTCGTCAATCAAGCAAACTTTTTGCCAGCGATGGTCCCGGGAGTACGTCTTGGACCTACAGGCGCTGTCGAAGTTACAGCGGGAGCAGGAGGACGCCAGGAAGGGCGATCTGGTCCTGGTCGCCGAGGACCACCAGCCGCCCCAACAGTGGAAAACCGCCAGGGTCGTCGAGACTCACGCCGGCGCGGACGGAAGGGTCAGGGTCGCCGACGTTAGGGCTAGTGCAGGAGCAGTCTTCAGGAGAGCAGTCCACAAGCTGGCGAGGTTGCCAGTGGTTGAAGCCTGATGGAGGCCTTCACGGGGCCGGTGTAGAATTAATGTAGAAGATTAAGTTTGAATTTTATTGAAGTCTAATATAAGTTAGTATAGGGCGGAGCGGGAGCGCAAGAAAAGCTCACTTGCGCTCTCTCTTGAATTCGCCCCGCTTCGCCGCAATAAATAAGCTAGGCTTAAGTTCTTTTGATAGAAATATAATCAAATTTATAAAGTTGAACCGAGTGCACGTATTTCTCGTAGTTGCTATATTGAAATTTACAGCCACCTTCTTGTATTTCGGTTTTTCGCGACGAGATAAACTAATCTCAGTGAACAATTATATATGTATATATCTGATCGTATAAAGTTGGCCGACCTTTATGAGAATTTCACCATCGAATCAATATTGTAATAAAAATGTTGGAAACAACCCCAAGCATCTTTAAAATTAGCAAGGTTGTGCCATTTCCGATCGTTTAGTTATAGGGCAGCTATAGGATATAGTCACCTTTATCGGGAATATACTTTATCGTGTCGGAGAAGTCTCCTCACTGCGTTGTACACTTTTGACCAAAATTATAATACCCTCTGCAGGGATATAATAAAAAGGTTTAATGCTGACACAAGTCCCAACATCCTCCAACCGTTTCAAATTCAAGTTTAAAATTTGACAAGGCATGGGAACGCTTTATCAGGTAACCTTAAACATGATTCTAGGGTCCAGAATAGCAGAATCCAAATCGTGGGCGAAGGCGGCCGTTGCCGTGACAATCTTGGCAGCAATGGGCTTGGAAACTGCAATTTTGGCAGCAGCGTAACTGAAATCCAAAAGGCATGGCGGTATCCACTAGCATAACAGTATTCGCAAATAGAGTTGCCAGAGCAACTGGGAAACTTCTTTCCGGCATTCTTGGCAGAAGAAGCTTTTGGAAGCCTTCGCATCTGGACGACCTCCCCTCATTAGTAGGGTGCAAGTCAGAGTCCATAATGGAGTACATCCTAGGCGCTCACTTAGTGGCCAGTGCTGATTATAAACACACTCCCGAAACAGATGAGGGATTGGGAACTCATTTTCAGAAAATCCATTGCTGACAACTACAAAACGTGAAACGGGTTAAAACGGTCCCTGGCGGAGCGTTGAATAACGGAAGCGTTGCTGCTGCTATATTATAGCATCGGTGCAAAGAGATACTGGAAGAGGATTATGACATGGCAGCTGTACATTTTTTAATATCAAGGGTACGTATTAAAAGACAAAAATATTGAGTTTATTTATAAGAAACGTATTTCTTTTAGTTGCCTGAAGACTTACCATTTGAAGATCTCATAAAAGCTTATACTAAACTTTACGCTAAATATAGTTTAGAATTTTTAGAAAATGAAGTGGAAAAACTAATGCATCAGGAGTAAGTGATAAAAATGTGTGCATAAGGTTGTATGTTATTGTATAATTTTTTTCTTTAGAAGAGAGCAGCGGGTAATGGAAGAAAAAATGCTTTTGGAACGTCGCAAAAAGATTACCCGATCAGTAATCAAACCACAGAATTTCGATATTAATAGATGGTTTTCTAATTTATTGACATCTAAATCAGTTTTATTGACGACAGCAGTTTCGCCTGTAGTTGGTGTTTGTGCATATTATTACAAAAATCAGTATTTGACTGCAGGTATAAGCTGAGTTTCAAACCCTTGTATTCAATTTAATATAAGATGCATATCGCATTTTCAACCAAGTCGCCCAATATTAATCTATATTTTAAAGTTTACTTTCTAGATCGCGGTTGATTACATTTTATATAATATAATATATATAAAATATTTAATTTATAAATAATAAAAAAGCTTACTAGCGTAGACAGCAATATTCTCAAACGGTTATATCTTTTATTTTACAGACTTCAATAAACCCAGACCTAAAAAACACATTTTTATTCGACCCACGAATAGCTTCAGCAGATCGTATTAGATTGCCCAATATAGAATCTGTACCAATTCGCTTCTAAAGTAATGCCAATTCCGATCATTCTAAGACAGCTATAGGATATAGTCGGCGATCCTCATGAAATTTTAGATATTTTGGCCATAAGAAATTTTGGTCAAATATAACATGTGCCAACTCTATAACTTAAAAAAAAACCACAAAGTTATGGCATGTCCGATCAGTCAGTTATAAGACAGTTATGGGATATAGTCGACCGATACCGGCACTTCCAACTTATATACTGTCTGCAAAAGAAAGATGTGTGGAGGTGATCCTAATAAAGAACATATGGGTAATTCTCTAATGTCGAACGCGACATTCGTACGCATTCCAACTGGAAAAAATCAATGTGCCAAGACTGTTTTTTATTTTTACAAAAGTGAATGTAGTGAATAGGTCTTGATAAGTTGTATTATTGATGTAAATATTAATTTTGAAAAACTATTTGTTTTCAGAATATTAAAAAAAAAACTAGGGCTGTCGCACGCGACACAAAACAGAAGTTACTTTTTCAAAAAACATTTCAAACGCTGATTTTAGCGAAACCTGATGGAAAATTTGTCTGCAATCAATTTCAAAACGTTATTTATTATTTGATTTTAGTAATTCTTTTTGTTTCACTTAAAATTATTTGGGTGTTTTTTTTTAAATTCAATTTTATTGACTGTCGCACGCGACATTTCCTTCCATCATATTTTTTAAGTTGTTTTTGTACTTTTAAAATAATAAAACGTGAATTTGGAGACCGAACCTAGCTAAACCTAAAAGTTAGAGCTAAACCTTTATAACCGAATGCACTACTAATATTTCACAAATTTTTATTTTTAATACTTAGATGTCCAATTTTCTGTTTGGGCCCAAGTATTGATGCTCATTCGACAAATTCGACGCACTGATAACAAATGTTCTTTTTCAATGTCGCACGCGACAATGAAATAACTGATAATCTGATAAAAAATTCCCAATAATTAGCATTCGCATCGTTTCTTTTACATTATTGTTGTAATCTTTGGTTATAAGCCGATATTACAAGCCGATATTATCAATGCAATTTAACTCTCTTTACGAAAATTATTTAAAACAAATCGTACCGCTGAAATGCTAATAACTAAACTTTCGCACATTTGAGACTTTGGATTAAAATATTTCGAAATGTGTTATAATTAAATGTTAAATATTATTAAATTAGCTAAATTTAATAGGTTCCCTATAAAAATGTGTAAAAAAATGGTTATTTTATTGACTTTGAATTTTTTTGTAGCGGATGACCTTTCTGGAGAGTTACCAATATACACTTTATAGGGTCGGAGATGTCTCCTTCACTGCGTTGCACCAAAATGATAACAGCTTTTGCAAGGGTATAATGTCAGATTCTAAAGGCATGCTTCGACCTATTCTGGTAGAGTGTTACTACATTTTTAATGTTTCGTTTATTTGTATAAAAATACCAGCTGGTCCGGCAGATTGCATACTCCACAATATTAAAAACTAAGGACCGTAAATAATGATTAATTGTCTAATTTTTATTTTAAACAAAATTAATCATTATTTGTGACTTTTATTTTTATTTGCTCAAATTATTAGAAAACAAGAAAGCTTATATTATTATTGTAGAATTAATGTAGAAGATTAAGTTTGAATTTTATTGAAGTCTAGTATAAGTTAGTATAGGGCGGAGCGGGAGCGCAAGAAAAGCTCACTTGCGCTCTCTCGTGAATTCGCCCCGCTTCGCCGCAATAGATAAGCTAGGCTTAAGTTCTTTTGATAGAAATATAATCGAATTTATAAAGTTGAACCGAGTGCACGTATTTCTCGTAGTTGCTATATTTAAATTTACAGCCACCTTCTTGTATTTCGGTTTTTCGCGACGAGATAAACTAATCTCAGTGAACATTTTGGCGCCCCCGGGTGGACTGTAGTTAATATAATTAAATAAAAAAGCAACAAAAACAGTGACAGTGACACAATATACATATATAAACAATATATTACATACATATATTAAAAAAAAAAAAAGAGTTGCTTGCGACGGTTGTGGTGGTGAATTCAAAAAATACAAATTAAAGAATTCTCCGCGTCGCGAAACAAACTTCTCCATCGAGCTGCTACTGGATGGATTTGTCGTCCCCATGCCCTGCACCTGCATCGATTGTCAAAGGAAAGTGGCCGCAGGATTAAAGGATCCGAAAGCAGAACCCCAGGTATTTGTGCAAAAAATTGAAAGTTGAGATAAGACAAATTAAAATCCGTCTTGTGCTGGAATATTGCACCCTCCTTTCAATTCTTGGCGCATACGTACGTAGAAAAAATAGTAGAGCAAAAATAAATAACAACATATATAAAAGTTCTAAAAATTTAATTATAAATATATGTGGTAACCTACATGTACTGGCTGTGGACAAAATAAAACAGAATATATATATATTATTAGCAATCACTGTCGCCCCTACCCCTCGTTCTCGATTGTACACATCTTCCAAATAAATACTAAAGTGCAGCCAAAAATTATTTTACTTATTACAGATAAAATATAGGTGCATATATATTTGGTATACATACAAATAGATGCAGCGATAATATTCTCGTTTTCGTTTCCCACAGTTATCCGCTGCTGTATGTATGTATGTATATGCACTTTTTGGCGCTTATAGTTTAACGGAACAATTTTGTTGCGCATATTGGTTTCGGTGTCATTGGCGACCAACTATTTTTTGGATACTCTGTGCCTCGACTATCAAATAATTCGTTTATCAATTAATTAATCAATTTAGATTTTTTTGGTTAAATTTTATAAATTATTTATTATATTTAAATAAGATTAATTAATTATTTTCGTTTTCGCATTTTTTTCTTGATATAAAAATTAAAATTTATTTAATTTAATTCAACAAGAAAAATCCTTTAATAAAATTTATTTAACAAAATTTAAATAAAATATTTAATCCTAAATTTGCATTTTTTTCGTTTTTGTATTGAAAAAATAAATTATTTATAATGGAAAGTACTAAACCAAAACTTAATTCCACAACTCTTATTAACTTAAAAAGAAGATTAAATGTCAAAGTTAAAAGCATTCGCCGGTTGGAGGAACGTTTGGAAGATGGATCACTTACTCTAAACAAAACCGTGCTAGAGTGCAGGCTTCAGGTTTTAGATGAGGCAATTTCTAAAGCAAATGAGTTGAAAGACCAGATCGAGCAAATAGATTAATTGGATGATTTCGGAGCCGAGTTGGAAGAATTAGGAATAACTACCAAGGCAAGGATTATGTCCTTATGTAATGCCTTTAATTCAGTTGAAGACTCCCGTCCAACTACTGCAATTTTTGCAGCCCCAACTCCAGCTCGACTTCCCAGTTTGGCATTGCCAAAATTCAGTGGAAATTATTCGGATTTCAATCATTTTATAAGTCTTTTCGAGACATTAGTTGACAAAGATGTAAACATTCCTGTTATTGAGAAATTTAATCACTTAATTTCTTGCCTCTCTGGTGAAGCCTTAGGAACTATCAAGGCATTCCAAGTCACCGAGAGTAATTACAACAAAGCTATCGCTAGTCTAAAAAGAGTTTATGGTAACGAATGTCTCATCTTTGCAAACCAAATACGTCAACTGTTCAGCCTTCCGAAAATTTCCAAGCCGTCTGCGTCGTCGTTAAGGGGTCTCATCGACACTGTGTCATCAATTTATGGATCACTATTATCCATAGGAGATGATACTAAAATTGCAAACTCAATGATTATTCATTCAGTTTTGAGTAGAGTGGATCCCGTGACCAAGCAAAAATGGGAAGAGTCACTGGATTATGAGGAATTGCCGCTGTGGTCCGATTTCGAACAAATACTAATCGTAGATACCAGCATCTGTCCGCTGAAGAGACTGGCCACCCAAAACAGAAAAAACTGGGTTCAGCAAGCAACTGAATAGAACTTCGTTGGCTTGTGCTTCTACCAACGCCAAACCAGCTTGCAGTTATTGTAACGCTAACAACCATTTTTCGGCCCAGTGCAGTCCGTTCGCTCGCCTTGCTGTAATGCAAAGGTTTGAGTTTGTTAAGTCAGCCTCCATATGTTTGAATTGTCTGCGAAAACATCACACGGTAGCGAAGTGCAAATCGACCAGGTGTCAAATCTGTGCAAGATCGCACCATAAACTTCTGCACCGATTTACAGTGACTGAAAATAACTTAGCGTTACCACCACCCACACAAAATCCTCCTCCAGCGTTAACGAATGATGGCCCTTCTACTTCACATGCTTTGCATGCGTCGTCTGTAGAAAGGGTTTTGTTAGCAACGTCGATCGTAAGCGTTCGAACAAAAAGTGGCGAGCACATATTCCGAGCATTACTTGACTCAGGGTCACAAATGAACTTCGTTACTGAAGATCTTGCTCAACACTTACAGATCCGTAGGGAGGAATCGTGCATCAACTTGCTTGGAATTGGTCAATCTAATTCACAAGTAAAGAAAAAGATCCACACCGTAGTGAAGTCGAGAATCAATGGTAGCGAGTTTCCGTTCGACTTTTGGATTTTAAAAACCATTTCAGGCTATCATCCTGACCAGTCAGGGAACGTGAAAGATTGGACCCTACCAAACAACTTTCCATTAGCATACCCTTATTTTTACAAACCTCAGCGGATAGATATGCTAATTGGAGCTGAGTCATTTTTCGAACTGTTGTCCGTTGGCCAAATAAAGCAAGGTCCGAACCATCCCATCCTTCAAAAAACTCTCCTTGGGTGGATAGTATCGGGAAAATATCTGGCAAATTCCTTAACTCCTCAACAGCCGGTCTCTAGTCTGAAATGCTAAGAAGAAATATTAGAGTCAATAGACAAAAACTTGAAAAAATTCTGGTCGTTGGAAGAAGTTCCATCTTCTAAAAAGATGTTGACGCCAGAACAAGAGCTATGTAAGGAACATTATCGGAAGACTACAAGAATACTGCCTTCAGGTAGATGTGAAGTTAAACTTCCATTTAAGTCGGATCCAAGCGTTTTGGGCAACTCATTCGAGATAGCCAAACGCCGATTTCTGTCACTCGAGAGAAGATTATCTCGAGATCCGAACTTGTATTTGAAAATGTATTTGGAATTTATAAAGGAATACGAATCCATATGCCATATGTCCCTTGCAAGCAATGACGTTCTTGCTTCTCCACACTACGTTATTCCCCACCAGTGTGTCTTACGGCCTCAAAGTACAACGACCAAACTCCGAGTCGTTTTTGATGCGTCCTGCAAGACATCCACACAGAAATGTTTAAATGAGTTGTTGATGGTGGGTCCAACAATTCAGGAAGAGCTTTAATGAACTCTTCTTAGATTTCGGCTAAACAAATTCGCTCTGGTAGCCGACATAAAAAAGATGTTTCGCCGAGTAATGGTAAATGAAGCAGATAGGCGATACCAGTTGATAGTGTGGAGAAAAGAGTCCTTGAAATGGTGCAAGCTCAACACCGTTACTAATGGCACTGCACCAGCCCCATTCCTGGCCATAAGGTGTTTGAAGAGGTTGAGTAAATCCGCGAAAAATACATTACAGAAAAATACATACAGAACCCGGCAGATATTGTGTCAAGAGGTGGAGACGTAAAGGAAACGATAGAATCAATCTGGTTCACAGATCCATCGTTTCAACGGAACTTCGTCGGAGCGAGTCGCCACTTCGCGGCACTGCGGCATCGAATCGAGGACGAGCTGCGGCAAATCGCATCAAGAAAAGGATGCGTATTTGCATTCATTCCGTCGCGGGCTCCGCACATGGGCGGACTATGGGAGGCAGGTGTACGAGCGGTGGGCACCGCGAAGTTGACCGCAGAAGAGCTGCAGACCGTCCTCGTTGGAGTCGAGGCCGTCCTGAACTCGAGGCCCCTGGGCGCCCTCAGTCAGGACCCAAGCGACGGCGAGGCGTTGTGTCCCGGGCACCTGTTGACAGGCGGGCTCATCGCCCCACCAGCACCGCGGACCACGGACCAGCAGGGTCCAACGTGCTTGCGGCGATGGCGGCTTTTCTCGTCAATCAAGCAAACGTTTTGGCAGCGATGGTCCCGGGAGTACGTCTTGGGCCTACAGGCGCTGTCGAAGTGACAGCGGGAGCAGGAGGACGCCAGGAAGGGCGATCTGGTCCTGGTCGCCGAGGACCACCAGCCGCCCCAACAGTGGAACACCGCCAGGGTCGTCGAGACTCACGCCGGCGCGGACGGAAGGGTCAGGGTCGCCGACGTTAGGGCTAGTGCAGGAGCAGTCTTCAGGAGAGCACTCCACAAGCTGGCGAGGTTGCCAGTAGTTGAAGCCTGATGGAGGCCTTCACGGGGCCGGTGTAGAATTAATGTAGAAGATTAAGTTTGAATTTTATTGAAGTCTAATATAAGTTAATCTAATATAAGCTCTCTTCGATTGCAGTCGTCGCATGCAGACGTGTTTTTTATTGTGCTCCGGGAAAAAATATTCAATAAAATCATAAAAGTGCAGTGACTGCTCTAAGAAATCTACAGTAACGCGAAAAGACGCTTTTTGCGATGAAATCGCTAATGTTTATATTGATTAATTAATTAATTAATTAATATAAAACACAACACTTAAAACTCAAACTAAATCAACCTCGACTGCAATGAGCTTAAACGACGTTCGCACACAACGTCAACGTGAGCAAGACGAGAGACGGCTCTCAGTACAAAGAAACAACGCGAACTTCTCTTTTAAAGCAACCGAAAACCATGCAAGCTCTGATCAAGCGCGGTCAATTACCCCCAACTTGACCGAATTCTTAAACGTAGAGAGCGAGAGAGCGCGTTCCTGCTCCCCCTCGATACCATCGATGTCTCTGCAGCCAAAGAGTGCAGTAACTAGCACCTCAATTTCTTTGACAACGTCAACAGTAACAACAACAACAACCGCAACTATATCGACAGCGCGTTTAACGACGTCATCAGCTAGCAGCGCAAATAGTAATACGTCCGCGCTGCCCCAAAACCAAAACAAAAACAAAAACAATGACTATATTAAGCCGGCTGTGCAGACTGGCATGGATCGCTACATCCAAATCAAAAGGAAGCTGAGCCTCCTGAATTCCAAACGCAAAATAACCCGTATAACCAGCAAAAGAAACGCCCATTAACTCAAACCGATTTAAAATCTTGGCAGACGCCGATGAGGTTGAGGCGGTCGAATCCACTGAAGTTGAGAAAAGGAAGCCAAAACCTCCGCCTATCTATATACGCGAAAAAAGTTCCAATGTTCTTGTCAACAAAATTATTGAGCTTATTGGTAAGGATAACTTCCACATAATACCCCTTGTAAAGGGCAACATTCAAGAAACAAAAGTTCAAATGAAGTCTGAAAATAACTACAGAGTATTATCAAAATATCTTACCGAGAATAAAAAGAACTTTTACACGTATCAGCTAAAAAGCAGCAAGGGCCTGCAAGTCGTACTTAAGGGCATAGAGCCCGAAGTAACGCCTGCAGAGATAAAAAAGGCGCTACAGGAGAAGGGTTTTAGCGCCAAGACAGTCTTTAATATCCTTAACAGGGATAGAAAGCCGCAGCCACTCTTTAAGGTTGAGCTCGAACCAGAAACCAAGCTCCTGAAGAAATACGAAGTGCACCCAATATACAATCTTCAGTACCTGCTGCACCGCAGAATTACAGTTGAGGAACCGCACAA
>JAJJHT010004978.1:12534-111767 GCA_021223865.1 Drosophila pandora | reverse complement strand
AAAAAAAAAAAAATTAAAAAAAAAAAAAAAAAAAAAATAAATAAAAATATAAGTTAGTATGGGGCGGAGCGGGAGCGCAAGAAAAGCTCACTTGCGCTCTCTCTCTTGAATTCGCCCCGCTTCGCCGCAATAAATAAGCTAGGCTTAAGTTCTTTTGATAGAAATATAATCAAATTTATAAAGTTGAACCGAGTGCACGTATTTCTCGTAGTTGCTATATTTAAATTTACAGCCACCTTCTTGTATTTCGGTTTTTCGCGACGAGATAAACTAATCTTAGTGAACAATTATATATGTATATATCTGATCGTATAAAGTTGGCCGACCTTTATGAGAATTTCACCATCGAATCAATATTGTAATAAAAATGTTGGAAACAACCCCAAGCATCTTTAAAATTAGCAAGGTTGTGCCATTTCCGATCGTTTAGTTATATGGCAGCTATAGGATATAGCTTTATAGGGAATATACTTTATCGTGTCGGAGAAGTCTCCTTCACTGCGTTGTACACTTTTGACCAAAATTATAATACCCTCTGCAGGGATATAATAAAAAGGTTTAATGCTGACACAAGTCCCAACATCCTCCAACCGTTTCAAATTCAAGTTTAAAATTTGACAAGGCATGGGAACGCTTTATCAGGTAACCTTAAACATGATTCTAGGGTCCAGAATAGCAGAATCCAAATCGTGGGCGAAGGCGGCCGTTGCCGTGACAATCTTGGCAGCAATGGGCTTGGAAACTGCAATTTTGGCAGCAGCGTAACTGAAATCCAAAAGGCATGGCGGTATCCTCTAGCATAACAGTATTCGCAAATAGAGTTGCCAGAGCAACTGGGAAACTTCTTTCCGGCATTCTTGGCAGAAGAAGCTTTTGGAAGCCTTCGCATCTGGACGACCTCCCCTCATTAGTAGGGTGCAGGTCAGAGTCTATAATGGAGTTCATCCTAGGCGCTCACTTAGTGGCCAGTGCTGATTATAAACACATTCCCGAAACAGATGAGGGATTGGGAACTCATTTTCAGAAAATCCATTGCTGACAACTACAAAACGTGAAACGGGTTAAAACGGTCCCTGGCGGAGCGTTGAATAACGGAAGCGTTGCTGCTGCTATATTATAGCATCGGTGCAAAGAGATACTGGAAGAGGATTATGACATGGCAGCTGTACATTGTTTAATATCAAGGGTACGTATTAAAAGACAAAAATATTGAGTTAATTTATAAGAAACGTATTTCTTTTAGTTGCCTGAAGACTTACCATTTGAAGATCTCATAAAAGCTTCTACTAAACTTTACGCTAAATATAGTTTAGAATTTTTAGAAAATGAAGTGGAAAAACTAATGCATCAGGAGTAAGTGATAAAAATGTGTGCATAAGGTTGTATGTTATTGTATAATTTTTTTCTTTAGAAGAGAGCAGCGGGTAATGGAAGAAAAAATGCTTTTGGAACGTCGCAAAAAGATTACCCGATCAGTAATCAAACCACAGAATTTCGATATTAATAGATGGTTTTCTAATTTATTGACATCTAAATCAGTTTTATTGACGACAGCAGTTTCGCCTGTAGTTGGTGTTTGTGCATATTATTACAAAAATCAGTATTTGACTGCAGGTATAAGCTGAGTTTCAAACCCTTGTATTCAATTTAATATAAGATGCATATCGCATTTTCAACCAAGTCGCCCAATATTAATCTATATTTTAAAGTTTACTTTCTAGATCGCGGTTGATTACATTTTATATAATATAATATATATAAAATATTTAATTTATAAATAATAAAAAAGCTTACTAGCGTAGACAGCAATATTCTCAAACGGTTATATCTTTTATTTTACAGACTTCAATAAACCCAGACCTAAAAAACACATTTTTATTCGACCCACGAATAGCTTCAGCAGATCGTATTAGATTGCCCAATATAGAATCTGTACCAATTCGCTTCTAAAGTAATGCCAATTCCGATCATTCTAAGACAGCTATAGGATATAGTCGGCGATCCTCATGAAATTTTAGATATTTTGGCCATAAGAAATTTTGGTCAAATATAACATGTGCCAACTCTATAACTTAAAAAAAAACCACAAAGTTATGGCATGTCCGATCAGTCAGTTATAAGACAGTTATGGGATATAGTCGACCGATACCGGCACTTCCAACTTATATACTGTCTGCAAAAGAAAGATGTGTGGAGGTGATCCTAATAAAGAACATATGGGTAATTCTCTAATGTCGAACGCGACATTCGTACGCATTCCAACTGGAAAAAATCAATGTGCCAAGACTGTTTTTTATTTTTACAAAAGTTGTATTATTGATGTAAATATTTTTAAATAATTTTGAAAAACTATTTGTTTTCAGAATATAAAAAAAAAAAACTAGGGCTGTCGCACGCGACACAAAACAGAAGTTACTTTTTCAAAAAACATTTCAAACGCTGATTTTAGCGAAACCTGCTGGAAAATTTGTCTGCAATCAATTTCAAAACGTTATTTATTATTTGATTTTAGTAATTCTTTTTGTTTCACTTAAAATTATTTGGGTGTTTTTTTTTAAATTCAATTTTATTGACTGTCGCACGCGACATTTCCTTCCATCATATTTTTTAAGTTGTTTTTGTACTTTTAAAATAATAAAACGTGAATTTGGAGATTCTAAGTTTAATAAGAATTAATTTAGAGCTAAAACCGAACCTAGCTAAACCTAAAAGTTAGAGCTAAACCTTTATAACCGAATGCACTACTAATATTTCACAAATTTTTATTTTTAATACTTAGATGTCCAATTTTCTGTTTGGGCCCAAGTATTGATGCTCATTCGACAAATTCGACGCACTGATAACAAATGTTCTTTTTCAATGTCGCACGCGACAATGAAATAACTGATAATCTGATAAAAAATTCCTAATAATTAGCATTCGCATCGTTTCTTTTACATTATTGTTGTAATCTTTGGTTATAAGCCGATATTACAAGCCGATATTATCAATGCAATTTAACTCTCTTTACGAAAATTATTTAAAACAAATCGTACCGCTGAAATGCTAATAACTAAACTTTCGCACATTTGAGACTTTGGATTAAAATATTTCGAAATGTGTTATAAGTAAATGTTAAATATTATTAAATTAGCTAAATTTAATAGGTTCCCTATAAAAATGTGTAAAAAAATGGTTATTTTATTGACTTTGAATTTTTTTGTAGCGGATGACCTTTCTGGAGAGTTACCAATATACACTTTATAGGGTCGGAGATGTCTCCTTCACTGCGTTGCACCAAAATGATAACAGCTTTTGCAAGGGTATAATGTCAGATTCTAAAGGCATGCTTCGACCTATTCTGGTAGAGTGTTACTACATTTTTAATATTTCGTTTATTTGTATAAAAATACCACCTGGTCTAATTTTTATTTTAAACAAAAATAATCATTATTTGTGACTTTTATTTTTTTTTGCTCAAATTATTAGAAAACAAGAAAGCTTATATTATTATTGTAGAATTAATGTAGAAGATTAAGTTTGAATTTTATTGAAGTCTAGTATAAGTTAGTATAGGGCGGAGCGGGAGCGCAAGAAAAGCTCACTTGCGCTCTCTCGTGAATTCGCCCCGCTTCGCCGCAATAGATAAGCTAGGCTTAAGTTCTTTTGATAGAAATATAATCGAATTTATAAAGTTGAACCGAGTGCACGTATTTCTCGTAGTTGCTATATTTAAATTTACAGCTACCTTCTTGTATTTCGGTTTTCTAATCTCAGTGAACATTTTTGCGCCCCCGGGTGGACTGTAGTTAATATAATTAAATAAAAAAGCAAAAAAACAGTGACAGTGACACAATATACATATATAAACAATATATTACATACATATATTAAAAAAAAAAAAAAAAAAGTTGCTTGCGACGGTTGTGGTGGTGAATTCAAAAAATACAAATTAAAGAATTCTCCGCGTCGCGAAACAAACTTCTCCAATCGAGCTGCTACTGGATGGATTTGTCGTCCCCATGCCCTGCACCTGCATCGATTGTGAAAGGAAAGTGGCCACAGGATTAAAGGATTCTTCGATTGCATTCGTCGCATGCAGACGTGTTTTTTATTGTGCTCCGGGAAAAAATATTCAATAAAATCATAAAAGTGCAGTGACTGCTCTAAGAAATCTACAATAACGCGAAAAGACGCTTTTTGCGATGAAATCGCTAATGTTTATATTGATTAATTAATTAATTAATTAATATAAAACACAACACTTAAAACTCAAACTAAATCAACCTCGACTGCAATGAGCTCAAACGACGTTCGCACACAACGTCAACGTGAGCTAGACGAGAGACGGCTCTCAGCACAAAGAAACAACGCGTACTTCTCTTTTAAAGCAACCGAAAACCATGCAAGCTCCGATCAAGCGCGGTCAATTACCCCCAACTTGACCGAATTCTTAAACGTAGAGAGCGAGAGAGCGCGTTCCTGCTCCCCCTCGATACCATCGATGTCTCTGCAGCCAAAGAGTGCAGTAACTAGCACCTCAATTTCTTTGACAACGTCAACAGTAACAACAACAACAACCGCAACTGTATCGACAGCGCGTTTATCGACGTCATCAGCTAGCAGCGCAAATAGTAATACGTCCGCGCTGCCCCAAAACCAAAACAAAAACAAAAACAATGACTATATTAAGCCGGCTGTGCAGACTGGCATGGATCGCTACATCCAAATCAAAAGGAAGCTGAGCCCCCTGAATTCCAAACGTAAAATAACCCGTGGCAATGCTAGCCTAGTAGCAAAAGAAACGCCCATTAACTCAAACCGATTTAAAATCTTGGCAGACGCCGATGAGGTTGAGGCGGTCGAATCCACTGAAGTTGGGAAAAGGAAGCCAAAACCTCCGCCTATCTATATACGCGAAAAAAGTTCCAATGTTCTTGTCAACAAAATTATTGAGCTTATTGGTAAGGATAACTTCCACATAATACCCCTTGTAAAGGGCAATATTCAGGAAACAAAAGTTCAAATGAAGTCTGAAGATAACTACAGAGTATTATCAAAATATCTTACCGAGAATAAAAAGAACTTTTACACGTACCAGCTAAAAAGCAGCAAGGGCCTGCAAGTCGTACTTAAGGGCATAGAGCCCGAAGTAACGCCTGCAGAGATAAAAAAGGCGCTACAGGAGAAGGGTTTTAGCGCCAAGACAGTCTTTAATATCCTTAACAGGGATAGAAAGCCGCAGCCACTCTTTAAGGTTGAGCTCGAACCAGAAACCAAGCTCCTGAAGAAATACGAAGTGCACCCAATATACAATCTTCAGTACCTGCTGCACCGCAGTTTGCGGAGAGCTTCATGACTCCGCACACTGCCCAGCGAGCAAAGATGACAGCAACTCGAAAAAGTGGGGCAACTGCGGTGGCAATCACACTGCTAATTATAGAGGATGCCCAGTCTATAAGGAGCTGAAAAGTCGCATCCACCAGAAAGGAATGGCTGCCCGCACCCAAAATGGACAGTTCACGGCGTCCAGATCAAACCCTGAAGTCTTCTTCTCGACTGCAGCCAGATCCTCACTAGGACCCGTTAACTCTGACAAAAATGTGACACACGCAAGCGCCTTAAAATCAGGACCGGCGACACCTGCCTCAAGAAGCTCATTTATGCAATCAGCATATCAAGAACCGAACACGGCTCAGCAACATCAACCAACAGAGCAGCTAAAAAGCAACTTTGAAGCTATGATATGCAGCCTACAACAAAGCCTGACGGAATTTATGTCGTTTATGCGCACAACTATGCAAGATTTAATGCGAAACCAAAATCTATTGATTCAAATGCTGGTTTCACAACAATCCAAATAATGGCTCTCCTACGGATATCTACGTGGAACGCTAACGGCGTTTCGCAACATAAACTTGAGTTAGCTCAATTCCTACTCGACAATCATATCGATGTAATGCTGCTTTCGGAAACACACCTCACAAACAAATACAATTTTCAACTACGAGGATATTCATTCTACGGAACAAATCATCCAGATGGTAAAGCACATGGTGGGACAGGAATTCTAATCAGAAGCCGCATAAAGCACCATTGTCAAAACAAATTTGATAAAAACTACCTACAGGCCACATCTATAAATATACAACTAAATACTGGCAACCAACTTACACTAGCCGCCGTATACTGCCCCCCTCGCTTCAATATAGCTGAAGATGAGTTTATGCAGTTTTTCAACACACTTGGAGACCACTTCATAGCAGCAGGAGACTACAATGCCAAGCACACACACTGGGGATCCCGTCTCGTGACTCCAAAAGGGAAGCAGCTCTATAATGCAATTATCAAAGCCAAGAACAAGCTCGACTATGTTTCCTCTGGCACACCAACATACTGGCCGGCAGACCCAAGGAAACTACCAGATTTAATAGACTTTGCGATTACGAAAAACATCCCTAAAAATCTGATAAGCGCCAATTGCCTATCGGATCTTTCATCTGATCACTCGCCTGTCCTGTTTATTCTACTGCGATATCCAGGAACATTGGAACAACCATTAAAATTGACCTCACAGAAAACCAATTGGGTTAAGTACAGAAAATATATCAGCTCACACATTGAGCTAAGTCCTCATCTCCACGATGAAGCCAACGTAGACAGCTTTGTTAATTCACTTGAGTCTGTACTCGTCTCTGCAGCTCGAGCCTCAACATCGCAAACTATAAATACACAAAGCAATAAAAAGACAAATCTACAAATCGAACAGCTCGTCCTCGAAAAGCGGCGTTCACGTCGCGAGTGGCAATTCCACAGATCGCCATCTGCTAAGCAAAGCTTTAGACATGCCTCACGTCAACTTACTAAAGCCCTACAGCAAGAAGAAGCTTATGTCCACCGCCGCTATATAGAGCAATTGTCAACTTCTAGTACAAAACACTCACTATGGAGAGCTCACCCAACTCTAAGCTCACCGAAAGAAACAGTGATGCCTATTAGAAATCCCACAGGCGGCTGGGCGCGCAGCGATGCAGACAGAGCCAGCACGTTTGCCAATCACCTTAAAAATATCTTCCAACCAAATCCGGCCACTAGTGCCTTTACTTTGCCGACTTTACCATATGAGCCTCAGCTTCAACATGAACCAATCGAATCTCGCCCAAACGAAATCGCTAATATCATCAAAAACCAACTAAATCCGAAAAAATCACCAGGCTGCGACCTCATAACTCCCAAAATGATCATTGAGCTTCCATATTGCGCCGTCTGCACTATCACCCAGCTCTTCAATGCCATCGCAAAACTTGGCCACTTTCCAGCGAGATGGAAAAAGTCAATTGTAATAATGATAGCAAAGCCGGGAAAAGACCACACAATTCCCACGTCGTATAGACCTATAAGCCTACTTTCATGCTTATCTAAACTCTTTAAGAAATGCATCCTGACTCGAATAAACACATACCTAAGGATCCAGGAAGGAATCCCGTCACATCAGTTTGGATTTCGTGAAAAGCACGGAACAATTGAGCAGGTCAACCGGATAACAGCAGAAATTCGGAATGCATTCGAAAAACGCGAGTACTGTACAGCAATATTTCTAGATGTCTCTCAAGCATTTGATAGAGTCTGGCTAGAAGGTCTAATGTACAAGATCAAGACAATGCTCCCTTGTAATACCCACAAGCTTTTAGAGTCTTACCTTTACGACAGAAAATTTGCTGTGAGGTGCAACACTGATATATCTGACGAATTCACTGTTGGAGCTAGAGTTCCTCAAGGAAGTGTACTCGGACCAACATTATATGTTCTCTACACAGCAGACATCCCGACAAGCACACGATTAACAACATCTACGTTTGCTGATGATACAGCTATTCTTAGCCGCTCAAAATGCCCGATGCAAGCAACTGCGCAGCTAGCTCTTCATCTGGTGGATGTTGAAAAATGGCTATCAGACTGGCGAATTAAAGTAAACGAACAAAAATGCAAGCACGTTACGTTCACCTTGAATAGGCAAAACTGCCCGCCCCTTACGCTAAACAACACCCTACTCCCGCAAGCAAACGAGGTAACATATCTAGGAGTACACCTCGATAGAAGACTCACATGGCGTCGGCACATAGAAGCTAAAAGAACCCACCTAAAGCTAAAAGCCAGCAGCCTTCATTGGCTTATCAACGCTCGGTCTCCCCTTTGCCTTGAATATAAAGTCCTGCTGTATAACTCATTACTTAAACCTATATGGATGTACGGCTCCCAGTTATGGGGGAATGCCAGCAATAGCAATATTGACATAGTCCAGCGAGCTCAGTCGATCTTGAGAACAATCACCGGGGCACCGTGGTACGTTCGCAACGAAAACATACATCGCGACTTAAACATTCTTCCAGTCAAAGATGTGATCGCAGAACAGAAGGAAAAGTACTTTATCAAGCTATTGTCGCACCCTAACCACCTGGCGAGAGGTCTAACAAGGTTGAGTAACCAATCACGACTTCGTCGCAATGACCTACCCACCCAGCGACCGTCTTGAGGAACGTGCAACCAGAATGCAGTCTTAGTCTACTGTTAGTTAAATGTTAATGTTAAGATTTGAAAACTTATTGTTAGTCTCAAAATTAAGAGAAGATCCAATAAATAAAAGCAAAGTTTAATAAAAAAAAACAAAAAAAAAGGATTAAAGGATCCGAAAGCAGAACCCCAGGTATTTGTGCAAAAAATTGAAAGTTGAGATAAGACAAATTAAAATCCGTCTTGTGCTGGAATATTGCACCCTCCTTTCAAATCTTGGCGCATACGTACGTTGAAAAAATGGTAGAGCAAAAATAAATAACAACACATATAAAAGTTCTAAAAATTTAATTATAAATATATGTGGTTACCTACATGTACTGGCTGTGGACAAAATAAAACAGAATATATATATATTATTAGCAATCACTGTCGCCCCTACCCCTCGTTCTCGATTGTACACATCTTCCAAATAAATACTAAAGTGCAGCCAAAAATTATTTTACTTATTACAGATAAAATATAGGTGCATATATATTTGGTATACATACAAATAGATGCAGCGATAATATTCTCGTTTTCGTTTCCCACAGTTATCCGCTGCTGTATGTATGTATGTATATGCACTTTTTGGCGCTTATAGTTTAACGGAACAATTTTGTTGCGCATATTGGTTTCGGTGTCATTGGCGACCAACTATTTTTTGGATACTCTGTGCCTCGACTATCAAATAATTCGTTTATCAATTAATTAATCAATTTAGATTTTTTTGGTTAAATTTAATAAATTATTTATTATATTTAAAAAAGATTAATTAATTATTTTCGTTTTCGCATTTTTTTCTTGATATCAAAATTAAAATTTATTTAATTTATTTCAACAAGAAAAATCCTTTAATAAAATTTATTTAACAAAATTTAAATAAAATATTTAATCCTAAATTTTCATTTTTTTCGTTTTTGTATTGAAAAAATAAATTATTTATAATGGAAAGTACTAAACCAAAACTTAATTCCACAACTCTTATTAACTTAAAAAGAAGATTAAATGTTAAAGTTAAAAGCATTCGCCGGTTGGAGGAACGTTTGGAAGATGGATCACTTCCTCTAAACAAAACCGAGCTAGAGTGCAGGCTTCAGGTTTTAGATGAGGCAATTTCTAAAGCAAATGAGTTGCAAGACCAGATCGAGCAAATAGATTAATTGGATGATTTCGGAGCCGAGTTGGAAGAATTAGGAATAACTACCAAGGCAAGGATTATGTCCTTATGTAATGCCTTTAATTCAGTTGAAGACTCCCGTCCAGCTACTGCAATTTCTGCAGCCCCAACTCGAGCTCGACTTCCCAGTTTGGCATTGCCAAAATTCAGTGGAAATTATTTGGATTTCAATAATTTTATAAGTCTTTTCGAGACATTAGTTGACAAAGATGTAAACATTCCTGTTATTGAGAAATTTAATCACTTAATTTCTTGCCTCTCTGGTGAAGCCTTAGGAACTATCAAGGCATTCCAAGTCACCGAGAGTAATTACAACAAAGCTATCGCTAGTCTAAAAAGAGTTTATGGTAACGAATGTCTCATCTTTGCAAACCAAATTCGTCAACTGTTCAGCCTTCCGAAAATTTTCCAGCCGTCTGCGTCGTCGTTAAGGGGTCTCATCGACACTGTGTCATCAATTTATGGATCACTATTATCCATAGGAGATGATACTAAAATTGCAAACTCAATGATTATTCATTCAGTTTTGAGTAGAGTGGATCCAGTGACCAAGCAAAAATGGGAAGAGTCACTGGATTATGAGGAATTGCCGCTGTGGTCCGATTTCGAACAAATACTAATCGTAGATACCAGCATCTGTCCGCTGAAGAGACTGGCCACCCAAAACAGAAAAAACTGGGTTCAGCAAGCAACTGAATAGAACTTCGTTGGCTTGTGCTTCTACCAACGCCAAACCAGCTTGCAGTTATTGTAACGCTAACAACCATTTTTCGGCCCAGTGCAGTCCGTTTGCTCGCCTTGCTGTAATGCAAAGTTTGAGTTTGTTAAGTCAGCCTCCCTATGTTTGAATTGTCTGCGAAAACATCACACGGTAGCGAAGTGCAAATCGACCAGGTGTCAAATCTGTGCAAGATCGCACCATAAACTTCTGCACCGATTTACAGTGACTGAAAATAACTTAGCGTTACCACCACCCACACAAAATCCTCCTCCAGCGTTAACGAATGATGGCCCTTCTACTTCACATGCTTTGCATGCGTCGTCTGTAGAAAGGGTTTTGTTAGCAACGTCGATCGTAAGCGTTCGAACAAAAAGTGGCGAGCACATATTGGTCCGAGCATTACTTGACTCAGGGTCACAAATGAACTTCGTTACTGAAGATCTTGCTCAACACTTACAGATCCGTAGGGAGGAATCGTGCATCAACTTGCTTGGAATTGGTCAATCTAATTCACAAGTAAAGAAAAAGATCCACACCGTAGTGAAGTCGAGAATCAATGGTATCGAGTTTCCGTTCGACTTTTGGATTTTAAAAACCATTTCAAGCTATCATCCTGACCAGTCAGTGAACGTGAAAGATTGGACCCTACCAAACAACTTTCCATTAGCAGACCCTTATTTTTACAAACCTCAGCGGATAGATATGCTAATTGGAGCTGAGTCATTTTTCGAACTGTTGTCCGTTGGCCAAATAAAGCAAGGTCCGAACCATCCCATCCTTCAAAAAACTCTCCTTGGGTGGATAGTATCGGGAAAATATCTGGCAAATTCCTTAACTCCTCAACAGCCGGTCTCTAGTCTGAAATGCTAAGAAGAAATATTAGAGTCAATAGACAAAAACTTGAAAAAATTCTGGTCGTTGGAAGAAGTTCCATCTTCTAAAAAGATGTTGACGCCAGAACAAGAGCTATGTAAGGAACATTATCGGAAGACTACAAGAATACTGCCTTTAGGTAGATTTGAAGTTAAACTTCCATTTAAGTCGGATCCAAGCGTTTTGGGCAACTCATTCGAGATAGACAAACGCCGATTTCTGTCACTCGAGAGAAGATTATCTCGAGATCCGAACTTGTATTTGAAAATGTATTTGGAATTTATAAAGGAATACGAATCCATATGCCATATGTCCCTTGCAAGCAATGACGTTCTTGCTTCTCCACACTACGTTATTCCCCACCAGTGTGTCTTACGGCCTCAAAGTACAACGACCAAACTCCGAGTCGTTTTTGATGCGTCCTGCAAGACATCCACACAGAAATGTTTAAATGAGTTGTTGATGGTGGGTCCAACAATTCAGGAAGAGCTTTAATGAACTCTTCTTAGATTTCGGCTAAACAAATTCGCTCTGGTAGCCGACATAAAAAAGATGTTTCGCCGAGTAATGGTAAATGAAGCAGATAGGCGATACCAGTTGATAGTGTGGAGAAAAGACCCGTTTGAGTCCTTGAAATGGTGCAAGCTCAACACCGTTACTAATGGCACTGCACCAGCCCCATTCCTGGCCATAAGGTGTTTGAAGAGGTTGAGTAAATCCGCGAAAAATACATTACAGAAAAATACATACAGAACCCGGCAGATATTGTGTCAAGAGGTGGAGACGTAAAGGAAACGATAGAATCAATCTGGTTCACAGATCCATCGTTTTCAACGGAGCCAGAAGATAAGTGGCCAACGAGCCCCCGGTTTGATCCGTCACCAGAGATTTTGCAGATGGAAGTAAAGAAGAATGCGGTCGGACTGACTGCAATGCTCTCTACCTCATATTTGTTGGAAGTGACAGAACGCTTTTCCTCTCACTTAAAACTGCTGCGAGTGTTCGTTTACATGGTCCGGTTTATAAAGAATTGTAAAAAATTAGTAGTTACTTCTGATAATGTACCTTCACCTGTCGAATATCAAGAAGCTTTTATTGTCCAGATAGACGAAGCGTTTATTGTCTGTCCAGCTTTTATTGTTTAAAATTGTCCAGATAGTCCAAGAGCACGAGTATCAGGAGGAGAATAAAAATATTCGAAAAAATCTTATTGTAAGCCCAAGCCTACAGAAGTTAAGTCCGTTTGTCCATGAAACCTCTCAGGCTGGGCTTACCTTTTCGTTGTTGCGGGTCGGGGGGCGACTAGCTAATGTTCCTATTTTGTACGATGCCAAGTTTTCAGTACTGTAGACGAAGCGCTCTCCATTTTTTCAGAGCTACGTCCGATACTTGCACGAGTCGAATTTTCATGTAGGCCCACGAGCACTGGTGAGTCTCTTGCAACAGCACGTTTGGATAGTAAA
This sequence comes from Drosophila pandora, assembly GCA_021223865.1. Classification (NCBI taxonomy): domain Eukaryota; kingdom Metazoa; phylum Arthropoda; class Insecta; order Diptera; family Drosophilidae; genus Drosophila; species Drosophila pandora. Next base: position 99,001 of record JAJJHT010004978.1, on the reverse strand, counting down.
CGCGCAGGAAGTCTGCAGTCAGATAGTGCGGTCATGCATACGCTGTTTTAAATGCAAGCCTCATCTGATGACTCAAATCATGGGAGATTTAACCTTAGATCGAGTTCGTGCTCACCGCCCTTTCTCCATATGTGGCGTGGATTTCTGTGGCCCTATTGAAACGACGTTGAAAACTCGTGGTAGACCACCCTACAAGTCTTACATTGCCCTTTTTCTTTGTTTTGCGTCCAAGGCAGTTCATTTAGAAGTAGTATATTACTTATCAACTGATTCCTTTTTATTGGCATTTTAAAGATTCGTTGGGCGCCGAGGATGTCTGTGAAGTCTGCAAAGCACCTACTCCTACGAGCTGTGGGCAGCGCGAAGTTGACCGCAGAGGAACTGCAGACCGTCCTCGTTGGAGTCGAGGCCGTCCTGAACTCGAGGCCCCTGGGCGCCCTCTGTCAGGACCCAAGCGACGGCGAGGCGTTGTGTCCCGGGCACCTGTTGACAGGCGGGCTCATCGCCCCACCAGCACCGCGGACCACGGACCAGCAGGGTCCAACGTGCTTGCGGCGATGGCTGCTTTTCTCGTCAATCAAGCAAACTTTTTGCCAGCGATGGTCCCGGGAGTACGTCTTGGACCTACAGGCGCTGTCGAAGTTACAGCGGGAGCAGGAGGACGCCAGGAAGGGCGATCTGGTCCTGGTCGCCGAGGACCACCAGCCGCCCCAACAGTGGAAAACCGCCAGGGTCGTCGAGACTCACGCCGGCGCGGACGGAAGGGTCAGGGTCGCCGACGTTAGGGCTAGTGCAGGAGCAGTCTTCAGGAGAGCAGTCCACAAGCTGGCGAGGTTGCCAGTGGTTGAAGCCTGATGGAGGCCTTCACGGGGCCGGTGTAGAATTAATGTAGAAGATTAAGTTTGAATTTTATTGAAGTCTAATATAAGTTAGTATAGGGCGGAGCGGGAGCGCAAGAAAAGCTCACTTGCGCTCTCTCTTGAATTCGCCCCGCTTCGCCGCAATAAATAAGCTAGGCTTAAGTTCTTTTGATAGAAATATAATCAAATTTATAAAGTTGAACCGAGTGCACGTATTTCTCGTAGTTGCTATATTAAAATTTACAGCTACCTTCTTGTATTTCGGTTTTTCGCGACGAGATAAACTAATCTCAGTGAACAATTATATATGTATATATCTGATCGTATATAGTTGGCCGACCCTTAAGAGAATTTCACCATCGAATCAATATTGTAATAAAAATGTTGGAAACAGCCCCAAGCATCTTTAAAATTGTTGTGCCATTTCCGATCGTTTAGTTATAGGGCAGCTATAGGATATAGTCACCTTTATCGGGAATATACTTTATCGTGTCGGAGAAGTCTCCTTCACTGCGTTGTACACTTTTGACCAAAATTATAATACCCTCTGCAGGGATATAATAAAAAGGTTTAATGCTGACACAAGTCCCAACATCCTCCAACCGTTTCAAATTCAAGTTTAAAATTTGACAAGGCATGGGAACGCTTTATCAGGTAACCTTAAACATGATTCTAGGGTCCAGAATAGCAGAATCCAAATCGTGGGCGAAGGCGGCCGTTGCCGTGACAATCTTGGCAGCAATGGGCTTGGAAACTGCAATTTTGGCAGCAGCGTAACTGAAATCCAAAAGGCAAAGAAGAAGCTTTTGGAAGCCTTCGCATCTGGACGACCTCCCCTCATTGGTAGAGTGCAGGTCAGAGTCCATAATGGAGTACATCCTAGGCGCTCACTTAGTGGCCAGTGCTGATCATAAACACACTCCCGAAACAGATGAGGGATTGGGAACTCATTTTCAGAAAATCCATTGCTGACAACTACAAAACGTGAAACGGGTTAAAGCGGTCCCTGGCGGAGCGTCGAATGACGGGGGCATTGACAAGATGCAACTGGCCACGCCCAGGTTATCGGGATCGTCCAATTTGTTCCAATTGGAAATTACGAAAAACCAATTAGATACCGCGGTGAATAGGCGGCAAAAAAAATGTCCAAAACACAATTTTTTTTTCTTGCTTATTGCTCCGCTTGGGAGTTTAGGGCACCCACAAGTGCATTCTACCGGACCCTGCGCTGTTCTTTTTTCCCAGGTGATGTTATTGTCAGCGAGTTCGCGTAATGTTAATCGGCGCCAGGTTAGCTTGGGGCGTCCCACTCTTCTGCTTCCTTGGGGGTTCCACTCCAAGGCCATCCTAGCTATGCTGTCTCGTATTTTCTTAGTGCGTGACCAATCCATTTCCATTTTTTTTTTTTTTATCTGCTGGATTGGTGTTTTGTTTGTGCAGCGCCACAGATCATTATTGGTTATTCTATTTGACCAGAATATACCACATATGATCCTGAGGCACTTATTGACGAAGGCTTGCAGCTTCACTGCCATTCTTTGCGATGTCAGCCAGGTTTCCGATCCGTACAGTAGTACGGATTTTATGCACGCATTGAAGATTCTCAGCTTTGTTTTTCTGCTGATCTGCTGGTTTCTTCATATGCGTGGCAATCTCCCGAAAGCAGATGTGGCTTTGCTTTGACGGTTCTCCATGTCATTTTCCACTCCCCCGTTTGCGGATATAACGGTGCCAAGGTATACAAAGCTGTCGACATATTCGACACTTTTTCCGCATATGGCGATCCTGCTTTGGTGGGAGTGGAGGATCCGCATCGCTTTAGTTTTTGATGTCTTAATGGAGAATGGTGCGGTGAGTTAACCTACGTGCCCTATCGTGTTTTCGTGTTTAACCACGGAATAAGAAAGTCCGGCCGAGCAAGAAAAAGCATCGAGAAATTCAAGAAGGGCTGCAGCGAAGTTTTACCCGCTGAGGGATCTTCGCGCTGGAGGAGCTGGCGCAGGACCAGCAGTTATAGAAAAGGAAGGCCACAAACGGTCATTTGGCGGTGCACGCAGAGTCGAGTTGAGGCAGGTCGCGGATCGCAGAAGCGAGGTGAGTCATGAGGTTAGGTCATGGTCGTGCGAGTCTGACGTAGATGTTTTCGTTTCGTTAGGTCAGGGGTACAAGCGTACAGGCTAAATCCCTAGTGGCAGCGAGGCGCGGTGCGAGCAACGCGCGCAGAGGAGGCAGAGATCTGTGGCGTCCGGCCAGAAGAAGCAGAGCGAGTCTCAGAAGCGGCGCGAATCTCGCCGTCCGGCCGACCGCGAGGCGGGGCTGGAAAGGGACATCGAAGCCAAGTTTGGAGCTAGGAATATAGTGAGCTTGACCGGAGCTGAAGCAGCTGGAGCGTTCGCGACGCTTTAAGGGGCGCTCCGCTGGAGACTCGGATAGGGTTCGGCCCTAACCTCACAGGAGCCGCCGTGCAGTAGGCCTGGAGTAGTGAAGCCAAGGACGGAGTGCTGGCGGCGCTTTTAGGGAGCACCCCGTCGATCGGAGGAGTCGCCGTAAAATAGGCGCAATCTTGTAGGAGCAAAAGCGAAAACGGAGCGCTCGCAGCGCTTTCAAGGAGCGTTCCGTTATTCGGAGGAGCAGCCGTGGACTAGCTGTCGGCCATAGAATAGGAAGCAGGGACAGGGCGCTTGCGGCGCTTTTAAGAAGCGCTTTGTCGATCAAGAGAGCGGAGAGACTCGTCCGGCTGATGGCCTAACGGTGCTGAAAGCGGAGAAGAAGAAGTAGTGGCCGGAGATTTCAAGCCAGAGCACTGCTGCTGGCTGAGTGTTTTGTTGTTGGCATTCTTAACAGGTTAGGCAAGAGTCCTCCCGAATTGCATATTTTCTCTTCCAGCCTCGAGTAGTGGAAGCGCTTCGGCGACTCGTCGCGGATACAAAAAGTGAGTAATCTTCAATCTATGCCAAGCCACCTGAAGTGATGCGGAGTTCTCCGATCAATATTTTTCCACGTTTTCCGAGTTCCGGCCCAAGAGGCTTCACCAGTTACACAGTCAACCACCTTGATGTATCGAACAGAAATAAAAGATAAATGAAAATCGGACAAGGCCCACTTCCGTACGCGGACTTTATAGTAGAGCAGTTTTAGCAATTAAAATCGTATACAATGAAGTAGAGCGCGCGTCCGCAAATCCTAACGAATTATAATACACTTTAAGTTCGCCAATCATTAGCGATAAGGTATCTTTAAGCGTAATACGAAGGAATAGATATTGAATTATTAGGATATTTAGGAAGCTAGAATAAGGATGTTATTTAGAGATTTAAGGTCTTTCTTTAAGGAATAAATATGAAGTTTATAATGGAGTGAGAAAACATATTTTGCCTCGTTTGAATTGCCAGCGCCCTGCCGCCAGCCTATGCCATGTACCCTCTTAGGGATCCCCGAAGGATCCTAATATACACCGTCATAAGGAGCCCGAGTGTGACCTACGCGGTTCGTGAGGTCGCGCACGCATCATTATCGAAGTAATTTATGATTCCCGAGGCAGCATCGAGGGGAAAGAATGGGGTGTTTCAGAACCCGCCCATTAGCCGACGAGATCTGGCCGGACACCGCGTGCAACCCCTTTTTCTCATCCGGTATCTCCAGCGATGCCACCTCACTGTTCGTAACAGTTATAATTATCATAATCATAAATTTATCTGGCGCCCAACTAAGTGGCCATGTTTTTAGCATGGTTAGACGCAGCCATGTTTTGCGGACAAATCTTTTCGGCCGGTTACAGTAGCATGGCAGTAACCAGACCAAAATCCTCAGCAGTGGCGCGGGTACCGCTTGGAATTCTACACTTAAAAGAGAGAGTAGACCACAGTGCCACGGTAGCCATAGCGGTAGTTTCGAGTAGAGTCTAGCTGGACGGTTTCTCGCATAGGACTTCAGGAGGGAGCAGGCTGCTACAAGAGCGAAGGGTCGGGAGAGCCAGTGCCACAGTTGCTTGGAAATGCAGTATTAGTCAGCGGACTGATATCCGACCACGACTGTAGATTGGCAGCGAGATCCCGTCATCCCCTAGGAGAGCAGAAGGACGCTTGGTGTGCAGTCCTAGCAGTTACGATATGACCACGTCCAAAGAGTTTCAGCTATTGGATCGCAGGCCTGGGAGTTAGCAGGACGGGCGACAAAGAGCTAAAAAGGGGCGTTTTGTTAAGAGCGGTTTCCAGAACGGAACTAGGAGAGAAGCAATGGCAAAAAGAAGAAGAACATTAGGCAGCGTGCGATGGCGGTTGGCTGACTAAGAACGGAGGCGAAGTTCAGTTTTAGAGTTTTGGTATTTGAAAAGCGCGTATTTTTCTGGCTAATCAAGACAGGAAAAAGAAAGGATGAACCCAGCAGAGGCAGAGAAGGGGGCAGCGACACCTGTGAAGGTGCCCGTCTGCACATTATGTAATAAAGAAATGGCAACCGGCAGAGCCAGAACCAAGTGTGGGCACGAGTTCCACAAAGCGTGTATAACAACACACGCTAAATCGAAGTTGTCATGTCCGACGTGTGTTTCGAGAAAGCACAAGCGGCCGGCGACATGACTGGCGCGAGCACGAGTCAGCTGACTCGCAGAGCAGATTCACCCTGTGGACCAGCCAAACGAGCTCTCAAGCAGAGTCGGCAGGAAGAACAGCGGAATTGAGAAAGCACAAGCGGCCGTCGACATGACTGGCGCGAGCACGAGTCAGCTGACTCGCAGAGCAGATTCACCCTGTGGGACCAGCCAAACGAGCTCTCAAGCAGAGTTGGCAGGAAGCACAGCGGAATTGAGTTCGATTGTGTCCCAATCAATCAGCGCCATGCAGGCGCTGCATTTGCTGTCAGAGCAAATGGACAGACTGTTCCATCAAAGGGCGCGATCAGAGAGGGAAGGAGAAGAGAGAGCAAGAGTCCTCCCGAATTGCATATTTTCTCTTCCAGCCTCGAGTAGTTAAAGCGCTTCGGCGACTCGTCGCGGATACAAAAAGTGAGTAATCTTCAATCTATGCCAAGCCACCTGAAGTGATGCGGAGTTCTCCGATCAATATTTTTCCACGTTTTCCGAGTTCCGGCCCAAGAGGCTTCACCAGTTACACAGTCAACCACCTTGATGTATCGAACAGAAATAAAAGATAAATGAAAATCGGACAAGGCCCACTTCCGTACGCGGACTTTATAGTAGAGCAGTTTTAGCAATTAAAATCGTATACAATGAAGTAGAGCGCGCGTCCGCAAATCCTAACGAATTATAATACACTTTAAGTTCGCCAATCATTAGCGATAAGGTATCTTTAAGCGTAATACGAAGGAATAGATATTGAATTATTAGGATATTTAGGAAGCTAGAATAAGGATGTTATTTAGAGATTTAAGGTCTTTCTTTAAGGAATAAATATGAAGTTTATAATGGAGTGAGAAAACATATTTTGCCTCGTTTGAATTGCCAGCGCCCTGCCGCCAGCCTATGCCATGTACCCTCTTAGGGATCCCCGAAGGATCCTAATATACACCGTCATAAGGAGCCCGAGTGTGACCTACGCGGTTCGTGAGGTCGCGCACGCATCATTATCGAAGTAATTTATGATTCCCGAGGCAGCATCGAGGGGAAAGAATGGGGTGTTTCAGAACCCGCCCATTAGCCGACGAGATCTGGCCGGACACCGCGTGCAACCCCTTTTTCTCATCCGGTATCTCCAGCGATGCCACCTCACTGTTCGTAACAGTTATAATTATCATAATCATAAATTTATCTGGCGCCCAACTAAGTGGCCATGTTTTTAGCATGGTTAGACGCAGCCATGTTTTGCGGACAAATCTTTTCGGCCGGTTACAGTAGCATGGCAGTAACCAGACCAAAATCCTCAGCAGTGGCGCGGGTACCGCTTGGAATTCTACACTTAAAAGAGAGAGTAGACCACAGTGCCACGGTAGCCATAGCGGTAGTTTCGAGTAGAGTCTAGCTGGACGGTTTCTCGCATAGGACTTCAGGAGGGAGCAGGCTGCTACAAGAGCGAAGGGTCGGGAGAGCCAGTGCCACAGTTGCTTGGAAATGCAGTATTAGTCAGCGGACTGATATCCGACCACGACTGTAGATTGGCAGCGAGATCCCGTCATCCCCTAGGAGAGCAGAAGGACGCTTGGTGTGCAGTCCTAGCAGTTACGATATGACCACGTCCAAAGAGTTTCAGCTATTGGATCGCAGGCCTGGGAGTTAGCAGGACGGGCGACAAAGAGCTAAAAAGGGGCGTTTTGTTAAGAGCGGTTTCCAGAACGGAACTAGGAGAGAAGCAATGGCAAAAAGAAGAAGAACATTAGGCAGCGTGCGATGGCGGTTGGCTGACTAAGAACGGAGGCGAAGTTCAGTTTTAGAGTTTTGGTATTTGAAAAGCGCGTATTTTTCTGGCTAATCAAGACAGGAAAAAGAAAGGATGAACCCAGCAGAGGCAGAGAAGGGGGCAGCGACACCTGTGAAGGTGCCCGTCTGCACATTATGTAATAAAGAAATGGCAACCGGCAGAGCCAGAACCAAGTGTGGGCACGAGTTCCACAAAGCGTGTATAACAACACACGCTAAATCGAAGTTGTCATGTCCGACGTGTGTTTCGAGAAAGCACAAGCGGCCGGCGACATGACTGGCGCGAGCACGAGTCAGCTGACTCGCAGAGCAGATTCACCCTGTGGACCAGCCAAACGAGCTCTCAAGCAGAGTCGGCAGGAAGAACAGCGGAATTGAGAAAGCACAAGCGGCCGTCGACATGACTGGCGCGAGCACGAGTCAGCTGACTCGCAGAGCAGATTCACCCTGTGGGACCAGCCAAACGAGCTCTCAAGCAGAGTTGGCAGGAAGCACAGCGGAATTGAGTTCGATTGTGTCCCAATCAATCAGCGCCATGCAGGCGCTGCATTTGCTGTCAGAGCAAATGGACAGACTGTTCCATCAAAGGGTTCGATCAGAGAGGGAAGGAGAAGAGAGAGCAGGAGGCTACGAGCAGCCTAGTGGAATGTACGGTGACGAAAAGGAAACCCGGGATCAGGGCGACTATTTAGGAAATGGAGTGAGGCAACAGGCTGATCACAACTTTGGGTATAGACCGACGAAAGTGGGACAGATCCTGAATAGTTGGAAGATTCGTTTTATTGGACATCTCGACGGCATGACCATCGATAATTTAATCTATCGGGTGGAAGCTTTGACGCACCAGACGGTGGATAGTAGCTTTTCAGAACTATGCGGAAATGCGAATTTGTTATTTGATGGGAAAGCGGGAGAATTTTACTGGCGCTTTCACAAGTTGAATAGAGGAATGAGTTGGAATGATTTATGCGACGCGCTCAGGAAACACTTCAGGAACGATAGGTCGGATGAGGACTTAAGAGAAGCGATAAGAGATCGGAAGCAGCGCGACAGAGAAGATTTTGACACGTTTTATGAGGCGGTAGAACAGTTGATGGATGGTCTAAGTATTCCATTGAGCGATGCCACGCTCGTGGAGATGGTAAGGAGGAATCTCAGGTCCGAGATCCGCCACGAGTTGCTAAATGTGTCGATACGTTCGATAAGCCACTTACGGGAGATATGTCGGCGACGTGAACGAGGATCACTAATAGGATAAGGCAGTATTGGCGGTCAGTGAAGACGGTAGAGACCATAAGGTATAAGACCTCAGACAAACGTCCTTTTGCTGAGGTCAGATTGTTAGGAGAGGAAGTTCTAGGACTATTGGATACTGGTGCAGCAGTTAGCTGTATCGGAGGGAGTTTTGCGAGGAAAATCATAAAAAGCGGGGTTGACTTCAAGCGTAAAGGAACGATCGTAGGCACTGCCAATGGGCAACCACAGCAGGTGGTAGGTCATTTGACGACTGAGGTGAAGTTCAAAGATCGATGCAAGACGCATATGTTCTACCTGGTTCCCACTCTGAGCCAGGATTTGTATCTAGGTATCGATTTTTGGAGGAGTTTCGAGCTGTTGCCATCGGAGTACCGAGTCGCCGAAATCTCCGTTAGTCAGGAGTTGTCTGAAGCCCAGCAGGTTAGTCTGAAGTCAGTGGTAGAGCTATTTCCATCATTCGCTGAGTTAGGATTGGGCAAGGCGCATTTGATCAGCCACAGTATCGACGTCGGGGACACGAAAGCGGTCTAGCAGAGGCACTATCCGGTTTCTCCAGCGGAAGAGAAACTGCTCTACGGAGATGTCGATAGGATGATGAGATTAGGAGTGATCGAGGGGTCGCAAAGCGCCTGGTCGTCGCCAGTTGTATTGGTACAGAAGTCAGGAAAAGTTCAGTTATGTCTGGACTGCAGGAAAGTGAATAGCTTCACCCAGGGCGACGCTTATCCTCTTCCGCAAATTGATGCCATCCCGAGCAGACTTCCCAGAGCTATGTTCATCTCCAGTCTGGATCTGAAGGATGCGTACTGGCAAGTCCCGTTGGATCCGGCTTCACGCGACAAGATCGCGTTTACGATTCCGGGGAAACCATTGTACCAGTTTAAAGTTATGCCTTTCGGGCTAATGAAAGCATAGTAGACCATGACTCGACTCATGGACAAAGTGATTCCGGCCTCGTTGCGTAATGAGGTATTCGTGTACTTGGATGACCTGCTGGTCGTCTCCGATATCTTTGAGTCGCATCTGGTGGTTCTGACGACGGTGGCAGTGAACATTCAGAAAGCAGGGCTAACCCTGAACATTGGGAAGAGCCCCTTTTGTATGCGTTCAGTTAAGTATTTGGGCCATGTGATCGGAGATCGGAGAAGGACAGACCCCGAGAAGATAGAAGCGATGGTAAATTACCCGGTTGCGGAGTTTTCTGGGCATGACTGGATGGTATAGCAAATTCATTAGCAATTATGAAGGCATAGCAGCACCATTGACGGATCTGGTGAGGCCTAAGTGTCGTTTTACGATGTCGCAGGCTGGCCTAGAAGCTTTCACAAAGCTTAAGACAGCGATGTGTCAGGCTCCGGTTCTGCACAGTCCGGATTTTAGCAAGCCGCTCTATTTTCACTGCGATGCGAGCAGCTACGGGATTGGGGGCGTCCTGGTTCAGAAGACGGAAGGAGACAAGGGGGACGAGTATCAAATTGCTTTCGTCTCAAAGAAGTTGAGTAATGCCCAAAGGAATTACTCCGTCACTGAGCAGGAATGCCTGGCCGCGATTATTTGTATTAAACGGTTCAGACCTTACGTAGAGGTGCATAAGTTCACGGTCATTACAGATCACGCGTCGCTAGGATGGCTTATGGCTCAGCCGGATTTGAGATCGCAATTGGGGCGATGGTCGGCGAAATTCCAGGCCTACAAGTTCCATATTGAGCATCGAAAGGGCAAACTTCACGTGGTTCCGGATGCGCTGTCTAGGGCATTCGAAGGAGCGTTTGATGTGAAGGTCATGGATGGCAAGGTTTTCCGGCGGACGAAGCAAGTCCGGGGGTTAGAGCTAGCGAAGAATTTCGCATGGAAGTTATGGGTGCCAAAGGGAATGATTCCCGAGATACTAAGAGAGGCCCATGACAGTCCCACAGCAGCGCACGGAGGGGTCCGAAAGACGCTGGAAAGAATTCGTCAAATGTACTACTGCCCAGGCCGTCAGCCAACGGGTACAACAGGGGGAGAAACGCATGAGCTCATGTGCCGTAACTGTGTACACCGATGGTAGTGCGACTATACTCTCCACATGAGGGAGGCTGGTAACAGGTCCCGGTAAGGTCATGTCTCTGCCGAGGACGCTGGCGAACTATAGTCGGGCGGGGAGAAGAAAACTCCCTTCCTCAAATCACCCCAATCCAAGGTGGAATAGCATATGCCGAGGGATGCATGTCCGGGGGATGCACGGACGTTAATGGGGGACCGGCCGACCCCTCAGTTTTAATCAGGCTTATCATGACAAGCGGGCTATGTCATGATGGACGAACCCCTTCCCGCCTACTCGTGGGTCCAAAAATGAACTGCAAAAATATAAAAACAAAAACAAATAGTGGAAAACGGAACTCCCTAAGAAAGTCCGAAAAAGGGGATCACGGATCCGTCAATCTCCAAGGCAAATAGAGGCCAAAGAGATGCTGGGATGGCGAACCTCCCCACTGAGGGACAACATCCGGAGGCGAGCGGCGCCGGTGTAGGGGGAGATGCCAAGGCACCGACCCCCAAAACGGTGTGGGGGGCAAGATCCCAGGATCGAGCTCCTCTCGCACCGGCGGCACCCCTAAGGAAGGCCCCGGTCCGACGACTGCTGGCCCCCTGCAACGGAAGGGCTCCTATAAGGATAGGAGGAGAGCGGCCTTCATCCTGATGAGGGCAGACCCATCGGCGGAATCCAATCCCGATCAGGCTGAAATAATAAAGTGGGCAAGGGAAATCCTGCCTGACTTTCAGCCAGCAAGAGCGGGGGCCAGATTGGACCCAAAGAAGCCGACAGGAGTAGGCGACTCTGCCAAGGATAGCGCACAAAGTGCGAAGAGGCAGAGGTCGACTGATGGTGGAGCACCCCTAGCGAAGAAGAAGAAGGTGCAGACGGAACAGAGCAACAGATCCTTCGCCAAAGTTACCAAGGGCAGGACCATCATTGGGGTCGTTGATAATGGCTCCAAAGATGGCCTGATCCCCAAAGAGCTTTGGCGGAAGGTGGTGAACGAGCTGCATGGGCGCTTCATGGAGGAGATGCTCAAGAGCGGAGGACCTCCAAGGTCCTCCGTGATAGCGTGCCAAGATGCGAGGTCTGTAAGCCTCTACAAGCGAATGATTGCGTCGCTAGGGGAGGTTTACCCAGGAGCCAGTCTGGAGGCGGTGGACTGGGACAAGATCCCCAGCAAACCGAGGGCCCGCGTATGGCTGACAGAGAAGCCGGCGGACCCTGCTACCATACTGGCCATGCTCAAAATGTGCAATCCCACACTCCCTACGGCGGACTGGAGGGTCGCCAAGGTGGAGGAAGCAGTGGGACTAAGAAGGCAGGTCGTCCTCACTCTAAATGAGGAGACTGCGAGGATCCTGGAGGGTGCTGGTAGCCGTATTAAATACGTGTTCGAGCACGTAGCAGTGAGGATCTACAAGTCGGATGCGAAGAATAAGCCAGGAGGCATCGATTTGACTTGGGGGAACCGACCGAAGAGGTCCGCCCAGAAGGAATGTCAGATGTGGAGGAGGACATCCTGGAAGGGTACACCTCAGAGGAGAGTGACCTGGCAAGGGCTCTTGGGGGCGTCGGCATGGAGGAGGACTCACTGCTGGGCTCCGACACCGAGGCTGAGGTTACTGTGGTGGAACATCTAAAGGATGCCTCTGACATTCCTGCAGATAAATCTCCATCACAGTAAGGTGGCATCCGCCGCCCTCCTGCTCTCGCAGAGAGTGGAGCTGACGTGGCCCTCATCCAAGAACCCTGGATCCATGGAGACAGGATTCTCGGTTTGGAGGCGTCGGATTTCAGGCTGTACACAGCCGATGTAACAGGTAAAAAGCGAGCATGCATACTCGCAAAGAAAAGCCTTAATATCTTCTTGCTACCAAATTTCAGCAATGAAGATCATGTAGCCGCATCGATAGAGGGCCCAGGCGGCCATCTAAGAATATGCTCGGCATATATGGGTCATGACCACTTAGGACCTCCACCGCACTCGCTACTCAGGCGGCTTGTGGAAGACAGCGAGAGGAGAAAAATCGACCTACTAATAGGATGCGATGCCAACGCTCATCACAATCAGTGGGGAAGCACTGACACAAACGAGAGGGGTGAGCCAATCTTCGATTTTATCCTCAGCTCTAAGCTTCTAGTGGGTAACAGAGGTTCAGAACCCACCTTCGTCGTCAAGAACAAAAGGGAGGTTCTTGATGTCACATCATTCTCGCACTCCCTGGCTGATGCAATCACCAGCTGGAGAGTCCATGATAAACACTCATTTTCAGACCATCGCTATATTGAGATAGTAGTAAATTTTGAAAACTTTACCAAGCAAGCAGTTCGAAATCCTAGAAAGGCAAACTGGGAGCTATATAAAAAGATACTAGATAGATCCTTAGGCGAACCGCCTTCAGAGACCATCGAGACCTATGAGGGGCTCAACGCCATGGTAGATAAGCTTACTGCGACTAGCGCAAAAGCTTACCACAAGGCCTGCTCCAAGAAAATAATAGGTAGCAACAGATCGAAGAAGCCTCCGTGGTGGACCTCGTCGTTAGCCCCCTACAAAAAAAATGCACGCAGGGCCTTCAACCACGCGCACCGTACCAACACAGACGAGGCGTGGGAAGCCTATAAAGCTGAACTTAGGCAATATAACAAAGAATTGCGCAAGGCAAAGAGGGCCAATTTCTGCACCAACATCCAGGAGACATCAGAGGCCGCCCGCCTAAGAAAGATTCACTCTACTACAGCCCCCATCGTAGGTTATATAAAGAACACGGAGGGGCGCTGGACAACCTCAAGCCAGGAATCCTTGGAGACCCTTATCAACGCACACTTCCCGGGTTGCTCATCGGAAGGAACAACCCAGGTAATGCGTAGCCAGGGTCACCAGGGCCCACTCAACTACCTACTTAGTGACAGAAATCTTAAATGGGCAATAGACAGTTTTAAACCCTTCAAATCTCCGGGACCGGACGGTATTCTACCGGCTCAGTTATTCAGAGCCGGTATTAACCTAAGGAAATGGATTAAGAAAATCTTCAGCACAGTCTTTACTACTGGTATGATACCAAAGGCGTGGCTGTGCACGAAGGTTGTATTCATACCCAAGGCGGGGAAACCATCCCACTGCACCCCCAAGGACTTCAGACCTATAAGTCTGTCTTCCTTCCTCCTTAAGACTATGGAAAGACTCTTAAGTCTCCATCTACAACTTAACATTAACCCAAACGACATCTCATGCTCTCAGCATGCTTACAAAAGGGGCCGATCAACAGAAACAGCCCTGTACGATATCGCCGAACGAGCGATCAACTTTAAGGAATACGCACTTGTGGCTTTTCTAGACATAGAAGGGGCCTTCAACAACATCTTGCCGTGCTCAATAATCGACGCACTGACGGGACTTGGAATAGACAATCGATCAACTCACCTAATACGGCAGATCCTGGTTAACAGGAGTGTCGAGGCTACTCTTGGAGGTTCGACTATTCGAAGATACGTCAAGAGGGGCACCCCGCAAGGAGATGTACTCTCACCACTACTCTGGAACGTGGCGGTTAACAGCCTACTGCGATCCTTGGAGGGTGGCGGCTGTAAGATCATTGCGTACGCGGACGATGTTGCTATTGCCTTCGTAGGGAAATACCCACAAACGCTATGCGACCTAATGACAGGGAAGCTCGAAGTTCTGTCGGCCTGAGCGCAAAGGAACGGGCTGGGAGTCAATCCGTCCAAGTCAGAGCTCGTGCTGTTCACCAGGAAGTACAAAATACCAAATCTAAGGCTTCCGAAACTTCTAGGGGAATCACTAGTTTTTAGTGATAGTGCGAAGTACCTAGGTATCATTCTAGAACTGGACTGGAAGCTGAACACCGCTGATAGGACTAAGAAAGCGGCAATAGCACTCTATACCTGCCGCAAGGCGGTAGGCCTGAAATGGAGAATGTCCCCCAAGATAGTCAGATGGTTATACACAGCGATCATCAGACCAATCTTATTCTATGGAGTTGTGGTCTGGTGGCCAGCCCTGGACAACTCCTTATGCAGGGAAAGGTTCAGAAAGATGCAGCACATGGCGGAAGTCTGTATCGTTCATGTAGGCAGTCTACGCACTACGCCTAGCGACGCCCTAGATATCATCCTTGACCTACTACCAGTAGAACTGATGGGGGTAAAGATAGCCACACTGGCGGCAATAAGACTGCGAGAGGCGAATCTATGGAGCAAGAATAGTTTTGGTCATACCAGACTAAACCTACATCACTTCATGCCTGAGGGGGGCACGGACTACTGCGTGCCCATCGACCAACCCACCAATAATTACAGAATCATCATCCCCTCGAGGGAGGAATGGGACGCCCGGACACCGGGACCGGAGGGCTCCATTCATATCTACACAGATGGATCAAAACTTAACGGCCAGGTGGGAGGCGGTTACTTTTGCGAACATTTGAGCCTAAAGGAGTTCTGCAGACTCCCTGACCATGTTTTCCAGGCTGAAGTAGTAGCCATTAGGGAAGCACTGGAATCCCCACGACTAAAGGGAAATCGGGATACAATATGCATCTTCTCCGACAGTCAAGTAGCCCTTTAGGCACTGGACGGATTCTCGTCCAACTCCAGGACAGTCAATGACTGTCGCAGATCTCTCAACGAGATGGCTGAACAGCATGACATCTACCTCATTTGGGTTCCCGGTCACAGGAATCACGAGGAAAACTGCGCTGCAGACGAATTAGCTAGGGCAGGGACTACCTACCCTCTCCTACCGGAGAAAGAATAAGTAGGCATACCCTTGGCTACTTGCAGGCTAAAGTGCAGGGAGTTTTTTGACCTGGCAGCCAATAGGAAATGGAGTAAAATCCAGACCTGTAAAACATCACGTCTGATCTGGCCGACACGCTCTCAGAAAAGATCGGCGAGACTTGTTGCTCAAGGGGCAATTACTGGGCACTGGCTGATAGGCGAACACGCGGCCAGGCTTGCAGTCCCCCACAATGATTTCTGCAGGAGCTGCATGAATAGCAGGTCTCCACTTTTGCTGTGACGGTTGTCGTGCTGTTCAGGACGAAATGAGGTCGTTCATGAGGCAGACTAAAAGCGGTTTCAAGGAGTTGATTAGTGGTTTTCGAAAAATCAATGACCAACTCTGTGCGCTTGATACACAGTTTAGTAGTCTTCAACTACTAAATGAGTCTCCAAAGCGTAAGAAATCCGCTTTTAGTGATGTGCTCGGGTCGAATAATCTTCAGCCTACTCAGCCGACAACTATGCAGCCGCTTATATCTCTGGCCACCCCAAGGGCCGGACCTCAATGAGCACTTGTTCGATATGTCCTCTGTGGCATCGCTTTAAGTGATCCCAGACCCAATAATTCAAACTCCTGTAACAGTCACCAAACAGGGTAATAAACCGTCCGGAACCCCGGTACGCACTGATGCCGCAGTATTAGTTACGGCGGCACCAAAACCCTTGCAGGTGATCCTACCATCGAAACACATTTTTGTTTCCCGGCTTGCCCCTGATACTTCGGAGATTGATATCTCGGCTTACATCAAAGCCAAAGCAAAAGCCGACATAAAGGTGGTGGATCGTCATCTTTCAAAATACGTGCGCCCTTGCAGATGTTCAAGACGATCTGCTTTTGGCCAGAGAACATTTTCGTCCAAGAACATCAGCCAAGAACGTTGAAAAAAAAGATAACCAAACCTGTGGGTGTAAAACTCCCACATGTTAAGGCCACTGATCAACCTTCCACCTCATCTTCCTCAATCTCAAAAAACTAATGTCTTCATTAACACTTACCTATCAGAATACAAGAGGGTTACGTAGTAAACTTCCCAAACTGTATTCTGATAGTTCTTTTTTTGCATCCCACATTATTGTATTTACAGAAACTTGGTTAAAGCCGGAGATCTTAAGCTCCGAAGTTTTTCCTAGTAGGTACCTAGTTTTTAGATGCGATAGAACTTTTCGAAGGGGAGGAGGAGTGCTAATTTCTGTAGACTCCAAATTCGCTTCTGAAGAGGTAAAATCACAAGAGTTTGGTGACATTGAATTTCTTTGCATCAAAATCACTTTGTCCGATCAATCTTTGTATATTACCTGTTCGTACATACCACCTTCGTCCGAACCGCCAACATACTGGCAACATTTGTCCGCTATTCGTTTGGTTTTCGATCGTCTGTCTGATGGTGACCAGCTGATAGCTCCGGGTGGCTTTAATATCCCAGAACTTATGTGGTCAAATGTTGATAATTCCCCGTCTTTACAGCTCACTCGGGCAAATTAACCACGTTAGAAATTCTTTAGGTCGGCTGTTGGACTTATGTTTCGTTTCTGATCCTGATGGAATTACTCTTTCCAGAACTTTGCCCCTTTCTAACCCTGAGGATCCATATCATCCCACTCTTGAGGTTTCAATCGAAAATAATTACTTTTTTGACCTTTAGTCTACAGTTAAATCTCAGAAAGTTCGTTTCTTTCGTAAGGCTGACTTTATGAAATTAAATAAGTTAATTTTGGAATTTGATTGGTCTGATTTACTGGCATGCGAGGATATAAGCATCGAATTAAAAAAATTTTATTACACTTTGAACATATTTTTCGACGCTTTCGTGGAAATATCCGTCCGCTTCAACGAATCCGCCTTGGTATACAAGGCACCTTATAAATTTAAGAATAGTATGAGTAGACTTTTAAACAAACATAGATTATCTGGCTGTACAGTTAGTTATTCAAGATACTTAGTAGCTCGGTCCAATTTCACCGTGCATAACGCAGAATGTTATAGGAGTTATATTCGCCGCTGCAGGATTCAGTTTACTCAGGATCCGAAGCAGTTTTATAACTATGTAAACACTAAGCGTAAACATGTATCTTTTCCCCAACTGCTTACGTTTGAGAACTCTTATGCGAACACCGATCAGGCAATTGCCGATCTCTTTGCACAGTTTTTTCAAACTACATATTCACCTAGCAGCAGTTTAGCTCAGCCTTACACTTACAATATCCAATCAGCCAACCTTATATTTTGCCCATCTTTCGATCAAAGTGGTGTGTCATCGGATCTTCTTAAGGTTAAGCCCGTGTATTCGCCAGGCCCTGATGGAGTACCAGGCTGTGTTCTGAAGTACTGCGCCGAGGCACTGTGCGAACCGCTTGTTAAACTCTTTAATCTATCGCTGGAAACTTCGATCTTTCCCCTTATGTGGAAGGAATCCTTCATTATTCCGCTGCATAAAAAAGGGAAAAAGTCCGACGCTGCTAATTATAGAGGCATCTCTAAATTGTCAGCAATTCCAAAGCTTTTTGAAAAACTTATCACTCCACATTTGCAACACCTATGTAGTTCAATAATAACTCCGTGCCAGCATGGCTTCATGAAGCGCCGCTCCACCACTACCAACTTATTGGAGCTAACATCTTTTATCACGGATGGCTTCCGGAATGGCTTACAAACAGACGTCATATACACTGACTTCAGTAAAGCATTTGACTCTGTTAACCATTCGCTTCTTATAAGTAAACTCAGTCTTTTGAAATTCCCAACTGATCTTCTTATGTGGATTTCGAGCTATTTATCAGGGAGAACCCAACGTGTCTTCTTTAAAGATGTTACCTCGCGTTTAGTCCGCGCCACATCGGGGGTGCCCCAAGGAAGCCATCTTGGACCCCTACTTTTCACACTGTTTATTAACGACTTGTCCCTTGCCTTAACTAATTCACTTGTACTTATGTACGCTGATGACGTTAAGGTATGCCTTCAGTATAAATTCACTAGCGCCCAGTCTAGACTTCAATCCGATTTGGATAAACTTCAAAATTGGTGTTTAGCAAATAACCTAAAGCTTAATGGATCGAAATGTAAGCTTATGTCTTTTAACCGATCTAGTCCTCACCAGGCTATGTTATTTCTCTATGGGAACGCCTTAGAACGATTAACTCAGGTTAACGATCTAGGTGTCCTATTAGATTTGAAACTTAAATTTACCGACCATGTATCTACCATGGTTAATAAAGCTATGGGTGTGCTTGGTTTTATTAAAAGATGGTCAAAGGAATTTAATGACCCGTACATAACTAAAACGTTATATACATCACTGGTCCGTCCGATTCTTGAGTATGGATCGTGTGTCTGGAGTCCTCAATATGGAGTACACCAAGATCACATTGAATCTGTACAAAAAAACTTCCTTACTTTTGCTCTTAGGGGCTTAATTGGGATGCAAATCTTTACCTCCCCTCTTATCATAGACTTTTACTAATCAACTTACCATCATTAACAAATCGTAGAACTATGCTGGGTGTCATGTTTCTATATAATCTTATTTATGGAAATATAGACAGCCAGCATTTACTAACGCGTTTAAATTTTAACATTCCTAGTAGAAGGACCAGAAACTTTTGTCCTCTACTCCTCAGCCATTGTAGTTCGACATATGCCCAACACGATCCGTTCAGGGTATTATGTTCGGACTACAATGGTCTCTACCACATCTTGTCACTTTGCTCTACTAACAATCTTAAATCGCTTATATTAACCGCCTTATCTGTGCAACACTCTTCCTCGTAATATCTTTCTCCTAATCCTCGCTTATCTATCTCGGATCTATTCCCGCGATTCGAGCCGTACGTTACGCGGCAGCGTCCCTCGGTCGATTGGACGGGAGGTGGGCTGTACGTATGCTCTTGACTTCCAATCTCGGTTTTACTATCATAATTCAATTTGGAACTTTGCACTGAAGACCTTTTTATTGGACGTGCGTGCGACATTGGCATATTTTATATATTTTTCAATTTTTTTTTTTCAGAGGGTATTATAGTTTTGGGCAAAAGTGTGCAACCCTCCGACCTCTCTCCGACCCTATCAAGTATATATATTCTTGATCAGGATCACCTGCTGAGTCGATATGAGCATGTCCGTCTGTCTGTTTCTACTCAAACTAATCTCTTAGTTTGAAAGCTTTCTAGTTGAAACCTTGCACTCATTCTTTTTTTGTTTGCAGGCAGCATATAAGTCAGAACGGTCGGAATCGACTATATCCTATAGCTGCCATATAACTGATTGATCGCAAATGCCATACCTTTAGGGTTGGCTACTTTAGGTTAAAGGATTGAGACTTTCCACACACGGTATATTTGGCCACAATATTTTATTTATAAAATTTCATAAGGATCGGCCGACTATATCCTGTCATAGAACGATCGGAATGGGCATAACTTTGGTGTTTTTTAAGTTAGAAAGAAAGGGCTTGATACAGATTCCATTTTGGCAAAGTAATGCGATTTGCCAAATTTTATATTTTATGTACAAATTTTCATAAGGATTCATAAGGATGTTTCAGTGGATCCTAAAGGTTATGGAGCATTATGCGTAGAGATTTATTGCTTTCGGCATAAGTAATTAAAAAAATTTATATATTTTTATTTTTTTAAATATTTTTTTTCAACTGGTCTAACAGATATTCATTTTGTTAAGTTTTTTTATTCTAAAACAGGTGATTTAAATTGGGGCAGATTAAATAAATTATATAAAAAAAAAATTATAAAATTATATTAAATTAATTTGATCGGTTTAGTAATTGTAGCATGATTAGATGCATGATTAAAAATAGATACATCAATGAATAACAAAAACAAACTGAAGTATAGTATAAGTTAGCATAGGGCGGAGCTCAGTTACGCTATCTTGCGAATTCGCCCCACTTCGAAACAATAGATAAGCTAGGCTTAAGTTTTATTGTTTTTTTGAATACATATCGATATATAACTTATAGCCGAGTGCACGCATTTTATTTTTCGTCGTTTTCGAAAGTTTATAATAGGTAGCCTTTCTTTTAATATTTTGTTGAGATAAAATATTTAATAAACATTTAACATTTTGGCGCCCCATATGGGCTGTGTTTATCATCTATAAATATAAAAATGTGGTGACCGTATCACCGATCTCTATATATTATATTAAAAAGTACTGAACTATTCAAGATCAAATTTTGACACACTGTAGAGTCGGGTTTGGGCTTTGTTTTTTATTTAATTTTCATGGTAATTATATACCCGCGATCGCGAATAAAATTGTTTTTATAACAATTTTCTATGCTCCGACCGCAGTATGCTTTTCATATTTACAAATTTTATTGACAGTTTTTGTCCTTAAGTTTCAGTCACAATCGAAATAACGCCTTCCAAAAAATCGAATTTTGGTCGTCGTACTTGCAACGCAGTAACAATGAGAAGGAAGGTTTCTAATAGGACTGAGCTCGCAAAGATATGAACACGATCAAGGGCAAGGTCTGTTGAATTCCGAGCACAGATAACAGTAGATTGAGATCAGCAATACAATCGTCTTGCATTTCGATATGATCTAGCTGTTGATTGTAGTTCCAGTCGCCATGTCGTCATTGGCCAGATGAGCCATGTCTGCACATGAAACGAAAGGAATGTGTTGTTCTGGCGGGAAAATCAAATTACCTCAACTTGAACACCACTAGAGCCCCCGCGAACTCTTCTTGCTGGAACCACTGCTCAATCGAAGCATTTCCTAACAAACATTAGGATATATAATTTTTGCTTCCAAATGACGTCATTTAGTGCGGAAATTGTAACTAACCAATTCATGCTAACTTTCAAAATCAAGGGGCAAATCTATCACAAAGCTGGCGCTCTGCTTCCGTTCCCAGACAGTGAACATAAATTTCTTCAAATGTACTTCATCGGTGATGATAGAGATGAAGTCAATACACTTTGTGGAATACATACCTCCGTAAAGAGGTCCATAATTTCACAGCTACAAGAACTCCTTCAAGAACGAAACATTTTGGTGAATTTGTTCAAAACGGCAATTGATATGGTGCCTTCGGATACGCACAAGATTGTCATTCATGCGGACAAAACACCCGCTGGCGAACATGTTAAGATATAATGCTCCAACTATAGACGACGTGGCAATTGTTCAATGCTGCGTGTTCCCGAGAAGGCAAACCAGATAGCCTTCATATTTACGCGGAGAATGGAGAAACAAAAAATATTGTTTACCCAGAAGTATTACGAAATTAAACGTATTCGTAACTTATGCTCTGTCGTGTTCTTCGTTTCTTGAACGTCCAACCCCAATACGCCACAGATTAGCGCGGCAGGGCAAGGTACAGCCATAAATCAAAGCAACTAGTGACAGTGACACATAAAGAATATATAAACAAGAAAGGAAAGCTAACTGCGGGCGGAGCCGAAGTTGATATACCCTTGCAGTTCAGTCGCAGTCCGCTAGGTGGCGCCACGCATCTTATATTATTAGATATATAGAAGATCGTATATAGTCGGCCGATCCTTATGAAATTTGGCAAATCAGATTATTTTGTCCAAAATATAATCTGTACCAAGTCCCATTTTTCTAACTTAAAAAACACCAAAGTTATGCCAATTCCGATCGTTGTATGACAGCTATAGGATATAGTTGGCCGATCCTTATGAAATTTTGTACATAAGATATGTTGGTCAAATATAACATGTGTGGAAAGTCCCAACCCTCTATCTTAAAAAACAACGAAGTTATGGCATTTGCGATCAATCAGTTATATGGCAGCTATAGGATATAGTCGACCGATCCCGGCCGTTCCGACTTATGTACTACCTGCAAGGGAAAGAAGGATGTGTGCAAAGTTTCAACTCGATAGCTCTAAAACTGAGAGACTAGTTTGCGTAGAAACCGACAGACAGACGGACAGACGGACATGCTTATATCGACTCAGGAGGTGATCCTGATCAAGAATATATATACTTTATAGGGTCGGAGATGTCTCCTTCACTGCGTTGCACACTTTTGACCAAAATTATAATACCCTCTGCAAGGGTATAAAAACAAAAATAATATAAAAATCATATAAAAAAACCTCTTGAGGTAAAATACCGGTGACGAACCTGCATGCGAAACCCAAAATATCATATATCAATTTTAGTGACGAAAATATGCTATAGAGGTGTACAAAATTGCAAATAAAAAAATATTCATGTTCGGCACATGCCAGATTTTTTGTTTGTTTTTCTTGCTCTTTTTTGTATATATAGATCATCAATTATTTAAAAAAGAAAAAATAATGTATAGCATATTAAAGTAACCTCTTTTTATTTACTCCACAGATTTTGACATGAAAGAAAGTGGAATAATTAAAAACCTTTCCAAAGATGTAAAGAATGTTTCGATAGCTTCAGTGGTTCTGAAGTTATACGTATTTTTAATTTACAAAAGTTTTGGAAGTTGATTAGTTTAAAAATGAGCCCAAAATTCTATTAAAAATGAAAAATTGTTTCGTAGTTGTGGGAAACAAAATTGTTTAAACAAATAAACTACTGATGAGAGGCCGATCCTTATGAGAGTTTCACTAACAAAAAAATACAAGAGAGGAAAGCTAACTTCGAGCGGAGCCGAAGTGTATATACCCTTGAAGTTAAGAAGCAGCTTATATTATTATTAAATATATCGGATCGTATATAGTTGGCCGATCCTTATGAGAATTTCACCATCAAATAAATTTTCTAAAAAAAATATTGGAAACAGCCCCAAGAATCTTTTAAAATAGGAAGGTCGTGCCATTTCCGATCGTTCAGTTATATGGCAGGTATAGGATATAGTCGGCCAATCCTTATGATAGATCGGATTAGATCGTCGAAAACGGAACCCGTATAAAGTCCCATCATTCTAGCTTCAAAAACAACAAAGTTAACCAATTCCAATTGATCAGTTATATCAAATTTTCGAATAACAAATCGGATAAGATTGCCCAAAATGCAATCTGTACTAAGTCCCATCTTTCTAACTTAAAACACACCAAAGTTCCAATATAGTATAATATATATAGTAGGCCGATCCTTATGAATTTTGTACATAAGATATTTTTTTTCTTAAAATTTTTTTGTACATAAGATATTATTTTTCTTAAAAAAAATTTTTTTTAGTGTATTTTGTTTTTGTTTACTATTAAGACATTTGGTCTTAAAGAAAGCTTTATTTCGGAAGGTTTATTTTTGTGTTTTAAATATTGGCTTTAATAAAAGCAAGCACAGTTCGATTTTTAGATATTATATATATTAATACAATTTATTTAATTGACCGAATTAGAATAATGTTGCGGGAGCGCGGCTCAACGCTCGCCGCGAGAGAGTGAGACAAGCGCTAGAGCATGACGGCAGATAGAGCGTGCGACGCGAACATAAATATAAAAGAAAGTGACGTCACAAATTCAATAAATTACACTGTGCGACAAAAAAAAAAACGAAATACACTTGGGAAACGAGATAGTGTAGGTTGTTAATCTGGTCGAAGAGAACTCAAAAATATTTTTTTTATATTTTTGGAACCCTCCAATTTTTATTTATTTAAAAAAAACCGTTTTTCGGGACTTCTTTGGGCTTAAAAATTCCTGAACGCGTTTTTTTTAACCGATTTCAAAATTTTCGGTGTTTTTTAATAGTTAAATGTTGTAGCTTTTGAAAAAAAAATATATCTTCGATTTTGTTGAACAAAAAGGACAAAATTTTTACACCTGAAACTGAAGTTTTCGACTTTTATTCGTGTTTTTCGGATTTTGATGCCAGTTTTTCGATACAACTTACAAAAATTCATTAATTCTGAACGAGCTTTTTTTGGGAAAAGCGTTATAACTTCAACAATTTTTATTATTTTTTAATAAAATTTGTCTCGTTTTATTCAGTATTAATGAGACAATATTAATATGTGACATAAATGACAGAATTTTTGTCAGAAGAAAGCAATATACTCTTGTTTTTATACACATTGTTCCTCCGAAGCGCTCGCTATGTTGAGTTGACTTTTTTTGGGAAAAGCGTTATGACTTCACCAATTTTCATAATTTTTTGATGAAATTTGTCTCGTTTTATTCAGAATGAATAAGACAACATTGATATGTCCAAAAATGGCCGAATTTTTGTAAGTTGTACCGAAAAACTGGCATCAAAATCCGAAAAACACGAATAAAAGTCGAAAACTTCTGTTTCAGGTGTAAAAATTTTGACCTTTTTGTTCAACAAAATCAAAGATATATTTTTTTTTCTACAACATTTCACTATTTAAAAACACCGAAAATTTTGAAATCGGTTGAAAAAAACTCGTTCAGGAATTTTTATGCGCAAAAAAGTCCTTAAAAACGGTTTTTTTTACATAAATAAAAATTGGAGGGTTCCAAAAATATAAAAAAAATATTTTTGAGTTCTCTTCGACCAGATTAACAACCTACACTATCTTGTTTCACAAGTGTTTTTTCACTGTCGCACCGTGTTATTGCCGGCCAAACTTCTTTCCGGCGGCTGCTTGACCCGAAAGAAAGTGAAATAGAAACCTGATAATAGAAATATTTCTAGATACCTAGAAATATAAGTGAATAGAAATCTTTCAACGGCGTAAAATACGTTTTAATATCTTCCTTGCTTTTAAAGTTACAAATTTTTTAATTACCAAAGTTTTCATATTTTTTAACGAAAGCTTAAGGTATTTCAAAAGGTTGTAGAACAATAGTTGTTCATATTATAGTAACAAACATCTCCAATTTTTTTCAGAATTGCCAAAAAAAAAAAATAGTGCACACAGACAACCAGACAAAAAATTTTCTTGATGAACTTCTGAGAGAAATACCCGATCATTATACCCGATCATTATATCCAATTGAGGTACAAATCGACGCGTAGGAGTAGAATGCGAATATATTAAAATATTCTATCTGGGGACTAAAATTTCTCCACCAGCCCCAATTGAGTGATTCAAAATTTTGTTACTTTCACTCTAATTTCTCCCAAACGACTTTTGGAAAATGTTGGGATATAACTTATCTTATTAAAACAATACCTTTCGATTGGTGTATAATTCATTCGGATCGGATGCCTACAGAAAATTTTTAATTCTTTGGCTATATATAGAGTCTCCTCGCGCACGCCAAGGCATGCAGGTCGTCACCTTGAGGACTGCCGTATAAAATAAAAGATTTGCTCGCGACGGTAGTGGTATGAACTTTAAAAACAATAAACAATAAAAAACAAAAAATAAGAAAGTCCGCTTCACACAAAAACAATTTTATTTTTTAACTGGCAGGATTTATCCAGCAACGTTATTAACTTGAAGGATCCATCGTCATCCCCATGCCCTGCACCTGCATCGACTGTACCAGGAAAGTGGCAGCAGGATTAAAGGATCCGAACTCAAAACCGCAGGTGCAAAAAATTGAAAGTCAAGAAAAGACAAATTAATATTCGTCTTGTGCTGGAATATTGCATTCAACTTTCAATTCTAGGCGCGTACGTACCTCAAAATAGTAGAGCTAAAGCGAATGATAAAGTTTATTTGTAAATACATTTTTATTAAAATATTGCCAATACATATGAACAATTGCCTGTGAACAAAATTAAGACGCATAAATTATTCCACAATCACGCCCCCTACCCTTCGTTCTCGATATTGTAAATATCTGCCAAATAAATATGTATATAAAGTGCAGCCAAAAAATTATTTTATTTTTTTTTGTGCATAAATTACACAGTGCAACAGTGATTCTGAGCTTTTGGAGTGACATAGGAATTGTTTTTTTGGCCAAGTGCAGTCCGCCCGCTCGCCTTTCTGTAATGCAAAGGTTTGAGTTTGTTAAGTCAGCATTTAAATTTTCTGCGAAAAGGACACACCGTAGCGAAGTGCGAATAGACTACATGCCAAATCTGTGCAAGATCGCACCATAAACTTCTGCACTGATTTACAGTGACTGAAAATAACTTAGCATTACCACCATCAACAGAAAATCCTCCTCCAGCGTTAACAAATGATCTTCTACTTAGCGTTCGAACAAAAAATGGCGAGCACATATTGGCCCGAGCACACATTGGCCCGAACTTACAGATCCGTAGAGAGGAATCGTTTTTCAACTTGCTTGGAATTGGCCAATCTAGTTCACAAGTAAAGAAAAATATACACACCGTGGTGAAGTCGAGAATCAATGGTAGCGAGTTTCCGTTTCATATTCTGACCCATATTTTTATAAATCTCAGCGGATAGATATGTAATATGGAGCTGAGTCATTTTTTGAACTTTTGTCCGTTGGTCAAATATAGCAAGGTCCGAACCATCCCATACTTTTAAAAACGCTCCTTGAATGGATGGGATTGGGAAAATATATTGCAAAATCCTCAACAGCCGGTCTCTATCTTGAATTGCCAAGAAGAAATATTAGAATCAATAGACTACAATTTGAGAAAATTCTGGTCGTTGGAAGAAGTTTGGATCTTAAAAAAATATGTTGTCAGCAGAACAGGAGTATACGGAGTACGGTGAAGAAAAAAATAATCAAGCCTGTGGGTGTAAAACTCCCACATGTGGCCACTGACCAACCTTCTACCTCATCTTCCTCAGTTTGCAAAAAATAATGTCTTCACTAACACTTACCTATCAGAATACAAGAGGGTTACGTAGTACGTCATTCTCTTCCTTCACTTCATAGACAACGGTCGTGATTATTTTTTGCGCTTGCGCTAAATTTTATTGTTTTCAAACGCGGGTTTGAAACCTTAATTTAAACACTCGTTTTTTAATACTAATATTGTGTCTTAATATTAAAGTTATACCTGTATCGCTACGCGCTTGTGCAATGCCATATTTGGGTGAGCATTTAATAAAATTAAAAAGGCGCAATCCAAATATAGCTCTGCTTCTTTTTCATTTACTGTTTTTTGAATTTTTGAAAATAATTCTTCTCTTATCTTTTTGCGCGCATTTCTTTACACTTGCTTTCCCATAGCTCTCTATTTACTTTACTTAACTCCCTTCTCTCCTACCACTAATTAACCTTAGTTGGTACAGTAGTTGAAGGCTAATTTGTTTAAAATAAAAAAATAATAGAAAATTAAAAAACATTATAAATTATTTTTGCTAATTTGTAATATTTTTAAAATGGAATACAATGTTGTCTGCTCATTAAAATCGCGCAATAAGCCGATATCTTCGTCCCAGGCGTCCCATCTATTGTTGGCTGTGCGAAAGTGTCTCACATGCCAAATGTGCTGGCCTTACTGCATCTGTCTCGGATGCCATATCCCGCCGTGTTGGCCTCCATTATTGCTGCAGTGGGTGCCAGGCTGTCCAAGATGATGAATGCATGAATGAGATCATTCATGCGACAGACCAAGAGTGGATTTAAAGATTTGATCGTTGGTTTCCGAAAAATCAACGATCAACTCAGTGCGCTGGATGTTCAATTCAATAGCCTTCAGCTGTTGAATGAATCTCCTAAGCGGAAAAAATCTGCTACTAGGGAAGTTGCAGCTCCAGAGATCGCGGGACAGCTGGATCTTCCCGCAATAATGCAGCCGCTCATTTCCCTTGCTACTCCAATAGCAGGGACGGTAAATAAAAAGTCAGCCCCCGAATTTTCCGTAGCAGAGCATAACTTGTCTGTTTTATCCCCCGCCGCATTACTCCAAGTGATTCCCAGGAATGCCCTAGAATTAACCCCCATATCATCAACTAGAAATGGTAACCCGCCGTCCTGACCCCCGGAACAGACTGATGCCGCGGTATTACCGACCGTGGCACCAAAACCATTATAGGTAATCCCACCTGTTAGACAAATATTTGTCTCACGGCTAGCCCCCGATACCTCGGAGATTGATATCTCGGCTTATATCAAATCCAAAACCAAGGCCGTTATTAGAATGGAAGACATTAGGAAATTTAAATACTCTTACTCGAGGCGCATGTCATCCTGGCTTCTGGCCAGAGGACATATTTGTACAAGAGCATCAGCCAGATCAACCATGTTAGAAATTCGTTAGGTCGGCTTCTTGACTTATGTTTTGTATCTGATCCAGATGGTACCACACTTTCCAGAGCTTTGCCCTTCTCAACCCCTGAAGATCCATACCACCCTACGCTTGAAGTTTCAATTGAAACCAATTTTGGTGTCAATCAGAAGCCTTTCCGCGTATCAAAGAAGATTCGTTGTATTCGTAAGACTGATTTTCGTAAACTTAATTTGTTAATCGATACTTGTGACTGGTCCGATATTCTGGCATTCTCAGATATAAATATCATCCTACATAAATTTTATTTGACAGTAAATACATTCTTAGACTTAAGTGTGGCGTGGAAATATTCGTCCGGTACAAATAAAAATTATATTCGCCGCTGTCGGATTCAGTTCACTCAGGATCCAAAGCAGTTTTATAACTTTGAAAACACGAAGCGTAAACATGTATCTTTTCCTTCCATACTAACGTATAAAAATTTATCAGATACTTCGGGTCAGGCCATTGCTGATTTATTCGCAAAATTTTTTCCAAACAACGTATTCACCTCCTAAAATTTCAGATCAGCCATACGCTTACAACATTCAACCAACTAATCGTATATTTGTTCCATTTCTTTCTGAAAAAAATGTATTATTGGATCTTCAAAAGGTAAAACCAGTTTATTCGCCAGGCCCCGACGGAGTACCATGTTAAAATACTGTGCAAACCTTTTCAAAAACTTTTCAACTTATCTTTGGAATCTTCGATTTTCCCCTTTAAATGGAAGGAATCTTTCATAATTCCTCTGCACAAAAAAGGGAAAAAATCCGATGCTGCCATCTACAGAGGCATCTCAAAATTGTCAGCGATTCCAAAGTTATTCGAAAAACTAATAACTCCTCATTTGCAACACCTATGCTCATCAATAATTTCTCCATGTCAGCATGGTTTCATTAAGCGTCGCTCAACCACCACTAATTTATTGGAGTTGACATAATTTGTTTTAGATGGCTTCCAAAAGGGACTTCAAACTGATGTTATTTACACAGACTTTAGTAAAGCATTTTGTTGGCACCTAGTGCCAAGACCTACTATCCTATATGCACACTTAGTAATTTGATCCAATCAATATGCATCAGCATGTCGCAATATACAAACCCACTAACCGATTTTCTCACCTATAAATAATTAGTAATAAGCTTAAAACTATATCCAACCTATTAACCCAGCACTAGTAGACGGCGCCAGAAGCAGAATCAGCATATCAGCGGGAAGAATGACCGACTGACAAATGCAAGCAAGAACCAGCCAGCTAAGCCGAAATGCGTGTGCCAGCAGTACATGAACAAGCAATCTGAGTCAGCAGACTCAGAGGTGGGTGACCCTGGCATTAACATTAGTTTTAGCACGTCCATAACATTGACCTTTTAATTTAGCATCTTATATAAGAGTGGTTCTTCTGAAATAAAGATAGTTCCGAAATCAGAGTCAATCGTTTCGTTACTCAGTGTCTGAACCACGGCACTTAAAATCAACCTATTTCGAGTGATCCTGTGTAAAACGGTTTAGAAGTAGGACTCTCTGAAAGCTATCTACTTCGCGTGGCTCCAGTGTAAACGGACCACCAGTAGAACTTTCATCATCGAATCTACTTCGAGTGGCTCCTGTGTAAACGGACCACAAGTAGAATCCGCGGCATACCAGTCTACTTCAAGTGTTGCTCCCGTGAAACGGACCGCCAGTAGGACCGGCCGACAAGGAATCAGCCGAACCACCATACCACCGGTACTTGAGGAAAACCAGCCCAGGACTTCAAGCACATCAACTCCAGCCTGATCACCGCAAGCGTCTGGTAAATCCAGGTAAATTTAGTCAAGACTATTTACGGTCTTTGACTACGACTCCGGGACCTACCGTTACTCCCGTGAGTTCAAGTTTGACGTAGTTGCCGCATAACGCTCTACGGACGAACACATTTGATTCAGTTAATCACTCACTCTTGTTGAGTAAACAAAATCTTTTGTGATTCTCAACCGACCTCATTACGTGGATCTCCAGTTATTTAAATGAAAGAACACAGAGAGTCTTATTTAAAAATCAATACTCCCGCTTAGTCCGTGCCACATCTGGTGTCCCTCAAGGAAGCCATCTTGGCTCATTACTATTCACTCTTTTTATAAATGACTTGAACCCATCCTTAACGAACGCGCTGGTTTTAATGTACGCAGACGATGTTAAGCTTTGTCTGCAATATAAGTTCCCGTCTGCCCAAAACAGACTCCAGTCCGCTCTCGATAATTTTCGAAAATGGTGTTTAGCTAATGACTTAATACTTAGTGGATCAAAATGCAAACTTATGTCTTTTTATCGTACTAGTCCTCACCAGGCTTCGTACTATCTCTCTGGGATTGCCTTAGAAAAATTAACTCAGGTTAATGATCTTGGTGTCCTTTTAGACATAAAAATTAAATTTTCCGACCGTATTTCTTCAATGGTTAATAAGGCTAAAGATGTTGTCGGTTTTATTAAAAGATGGGCTAAAGAATTTAACGACCCCTAAATTACTTAAAGCTTTTTTATATCCTTGGTCCGTCCGATACTGGAGTACGGTTCATGTGTCTGGTGTCTCCAATTCGGTGTTCATCAAGGCGGCACAGAATCCGTACAAAAGAACTTCTTATTATTTGCTCTTAGAGGACTTAATTGGGACGCAAATCTTCACCTACCTTCGTATAATAGTAGACTCTTACTAATTAACTTACCCTCCTTAACAAATCATAGAACAATGCTGAATGTCGTTTTCCTACACAACCTTATTTATGGTGATGTAGATACCCAGCACTTACTAACACGTTTACAGTTTAACGTTCCGAATAGAAGGACCAGAAACTTCAGCACAGGCAAGTGGTCTGATGATAAGTCCGGGACTGCTTTGGCACTTATTAGATTGCAAGGTATGTTTTATGTCACCGCAAAATCAATAAGGTCTGGGGGCTTGCGTGGGTCGGTTGGCCAGTTGGCCATGTGGGACTTCCAGGGGAAACATAGTTCAGTTTATTTGAGTTTGGGGACATTGAATTTCTTTGCATTAAAATCACTTTGTGCGATCAATCTTTTTTTGTTACCTATTGGCAACATTTGTCCGTTATTTGTTTGGTTTTTGATCGTCTTTCTGATGGTGACCAGCTGATAGCTCTGGATGACTTTAATATCCCAGAACTCATGTGGTCAAATGTTGAAAATTCACAGTTTTACGATTTCCCTGCGGTCATGTTCGACATGTCACTCGGGAAAATTAACTACGTTAGAAATTCTTTAGATTGTTGGACTTATGTTTCGTTTCTGATCCTGATGGAATAACTCTTCATTCATCCCACTTTTAAGGTTTTAATCGAAAGCCATTGCTTAATTGACCTTAAGTCTACACTTAAATCTCAAAAAGTTCGTTTCGTCCGTAAGGCTGACTTTATGAAATTAAAAAAGTTAATTTCGGAATTTGATTGGTCTGATCTACTGGCATGCCAGGATATAAACATCGTATTACAAAAATTTTATTACACCTTGAATATATTTTTCGACGCTTGCGTGTCATGGAAATATTCGTCCGATTCAACTAATCCGCCTTGGTATACAAGGCAACTTATAAATTTAAAGAACATTATGAGTAGACTTCTTAATAACCATCAATTATCTGGGTGTGCAATTAATTATTCAAGATACTTGGTAGCTCGGCCCAATTTCACCGTGCACATCGCCGCTGACGGACTCAGTTTACTCATGATCCGAAGCAGTTTTATATACTGATCAGGCAATGGCCGATCTCTTTGCACAGTTTTTTCAAACTACGTATTCACCTAGCAGCAGCTCAGCTCAGCCTTACACTTATAGTATCCAATCAGCCAATCTTATATTTCGCCCATCTTTCGATCAAAGTGGAGTGTTATCGGATCTTCTTAAGGTCGAGCCCGTGTATTCGCCAGGCCCTGATGGAGTACCAGGCTGTGTTTTGAAGAACTGCGCCGAGGCTCTGTGCAAACCGCTCCTTAAACTCTTTAATCTTGTGGAATAAATCTTTCATTATTCCGCAGCATAAAAAAGAGAAAAAATCTGACGCTGCAAATTATAGAGGCATCTTTAAATTGTCAGAAGTTCCAAAGCTTTTTGAAAAACTTATCTTTCCACATTTGCAACTCCAATGTAGTTCAATAATATCTCCATGCCAGCATGGCTTCATGAAGCGCCGCTCCACCACTACCAACTTATTGGAGCTAACATCTTTTATCACGGATGGGTTCCAGAATGGCTTACAAAGCCATTAGTTGGGATTCCCAACAAATCTTCTTATCTGGATTTCAAGCTACTTATCTGGGAGATCCCAACGCGTCTTCTTTAAACTATACCTTGCGGTTAGTCCGCACCACATCTAGGGTGCCCCAAAAAAGCCATCTTGGACCCTTACTTCTTACACTGTTTATTAACGACTTGCCCCTTGCGTTAACTAATTCGCTTGTACTTATGTACGCTGATGACGTTAACCTTTGTCTTCAGTATAAATTCACTAGCACCCAGTCTAGACTTCAATCCGATTTGGATAAATTTTAAAATTGGATTAATAATGGATCGAAATGTAAACTCATTTCATTTTATCGATCTAGTCCTCACCAGGCAATATACATGGTAATAAATACCATGGTTAATAAAGCTATGGGTGTGCTTGGTTTTATAAAAACATGGTCTTAAAAATTTAATGACCCTCACATAAACAAAAACTTTTTATACATCATTGGTCCGTCCGATTCCTGAGTATGGATGACACACGTGTCAGGAGTCCTTGACTTCGTACACCGTGATCACATAGAATCTGTAAAAAAAAACTTCCTGATTTTCGCCCTTAGGGAACTTAATTGGGGTGCAAATCTTCAGCTCCCCTCTTATCGTAATAGGCTTTTACTAATCAACTTACCATCATTAACAGCACGATGCTGGGTGCCTTGTTTCTATATAATCTTATTTATGAAAGTGTAGACCGCCAGCATTTACTAAAACGCGTTAATTTTAACTCCTCAGCTATTGTAGTTTGACATATGCCCAACACGATCCGGTCAGGGTATTATGTTCGGACTACAATGGTCTTTATCACATCTTGTCACTTTGCTCCACTACCAATCTTAAATCCCTTATATTAAACGCCTTATCCGTGCAACACTTTTCCTCGTGATATCTTTCTCCTACTCTTCGCTTAACTATCTCGGATCTATTCCCGCGATTCGAGCCGTACGAAACGCGGCAGCGATCGGTTAGACGGGTTGTGGGCTGTACGTATGCAGTGGGAACCGCGCGAACAGGAGTTTTGTGAGGAACATTATCGAAATTGTAGAAGCTCATCACCGTTACATATGGCACTGCACCAGCCCTATTCCTGGCCATAAGGGGCTTGAAGAGGTTGAGTGAATCCGCAAAAAATACATTCCCTCGAGTTGTTAAAGATATTGGGTCTGACTTTTACGTCAAAGATTTGTTAACGGGCGCTGTTTGCGTGAAGGAGCTAAAGGCAATTAAGTCTGAAGTAACTCAGGTTCTTCAAAACCCTGGGTTTGAATTGAGTAAGTGGTTTTCAAACTCGCCTGAAGTTACTGCATCCGAGAGCACAGTTAAACTAATAACATTTTCGGACTTAGAGCTGACTAAAGCATTAGGAATCGCTTATGTTTCTAAAGATGACGCAATTAAATTTAAAACTGATACTTCAGTCATGGGTCAAAGGGCGACTAAGCGGAACATTCTTTCGGTGACATCAAAAGCTATTCGACCCCCTTGGCTTATTAAGCCCAATCCTTATTAAAGGAAAGATCCTGTTGCAGGAGCTTTGGCTTAATAAGCTAGATTGGGATGAGTTGATTCCACTGCATTTGAAATCAGCGTGGAATAAAATTCAGCTTGCTTTGTCACAGTTAGATGATATCTCAATACCGAGATTTGTGATGAGTGAGCCGATGTCACCAATTCAAATTCATGCCTTTCCTGACGCATCTATGAAAGCCTATGGAGCCTGCACCTATATTCGTTTCGAATCTGCAGAAGAAATTCCAAAGTAGCGCCGCTCAAGATAAAGACGCTCTCCCGCTCACTTTCTCGCAGAATTCTCCCCTAAAATTAAGCCTTTTATTAAAGTACCGATCGAACGCAGTATATATTGGTCAGATTCAGAAGTTTGTCTTCATTGGATACGTTTCCATCCATCGTCATTGTCAACGTTCGTATTAAATAGAGTTGCTGAGATTAAAGAGTGGTCAGTGGTGGCGGCATGTACCAACTAAACAGAACCCGTCAGATAAGATGTCAAGAGGTGGAGACGTAAAGGAGACGGTGGAATCGATCTGGTTTACAGGTCCATCGTTTTTAACGGAGCCGGAAGATAAGTGGCTAAGGAGTCCCCGGCTTGATCCGTCACCAGAGGTGTTCCAAATGGAAGTAAAAAAAAATGCGGTTGGATTAACCGCAATGGTCTCCACCTCATATTTATTGGAAGTGATAGAAGGATTTTCCTCTCACTTAAATCTGCTGCGAGTGTTCGTTTGCATGTTCCGCTTTAGAAAGAAGTGTAAAATGTTCCTGATAGTGTACCTTCACCTGTCGAATATCAAGGAGCCTTTAATAAAATTGTCCAGATAGTTCAAGAGCACGAGTATCAAGAGAAAATAAAAATATTCGAAAAAACCTGGTTGTTAGCCCAAGTCTATAGAAGCTCCATTTGTCCATAAAGCTTCTCAGGCTGGGCTTGCCTTTTCGTACCTATATCCTACATCGTACGATGCCGTACGATTTCTAATATTGTTGACGAAGCGCTCTCAATTCGTCCAGAGCTATGACCGATACTTGCACGAGTCGTATTTTCATGTGGGTCCACGAGTACTAGTGAGTCTTTTGCGACAGCGTGTTTGGATAGTAAACGCGCAGGAAGTCTGCAGTCGTATAGTACGGTCATGCCTACGCTGTTTTAAATGCAAGCCTTCTCTGATGCCTCAAATCATTGAAAATTTAACCTTAGATCGAAAGGTTAAGAAAGGTTAGAAAAGATCGAATCCGTACTCTCCGCCCATTCTCCATATGTGGCGTAGATTTCTGTGGCCCTATTGAGACGACATTAAAAGTCCTACATAAGCTTTTTTGTTTGTGTTGCGTTCAAGGCCGTTCATTTAGAAGTAGTGTCTGATTTATTAACTGATTCCTTTTTATTGGCATTTCAAAGGTTCGTTGGGCGCCGAGGATGGCGGCAGATCGTGCACTGCGACAACGCGACGAACTTCGTTGAAGCGAGTGGCCGAACTGCGACAATACGCATCAAAAAAAGGATGCGTATTTGCGTTCATACCACCGCGGGCTCCGCAGATGGGCGGACTATGGGAGGCAGATGTCAAATCTGCAAAGCACCTACTTCTACGAGCGGTGGACATCGCGTGGTTGATCGCAGAGGAGCCGCAGACCATCTTCGTTGGAGTCGAGGCAGTGATGAATTCGAGGCCCCTGGGCGCCCTCAGTCAGGACCCAAGCGACGACGAGGCGTTGACTCCCGGGCACTTATTCCCCGGCCCGCACTGACAGGCGCTCATTGCTCCACCAGCATCGCAAACCCCGGACCAGCAGGGTCTAACGTTCTTGGCGCAATGGCAGCTTGTCTCGTCAATCAAGCAAACGTTTTGGCAGCGATGGTCCCGGGAGTACGTCTTGGGCCTACAGATGCGGTCAAAGGAATAGCGATCTTGTCCTGGTCGCAAAAGATCAGCAGCCGCCCCAAGAATGGATCGCCGTCAGTGTTAAGTCATGAGCATTTAATATTAAGTCACAAGAACACAAATGTACATACAACAAAAACACAAGCATTATAAATATATAATAAAGAACATATTGGGACATAGCCTTCATAAAGAACGATGAACATTAAAGAATCAAACACAAACGAAACTACAATCGACAAAATATTGCAAAATACTAAACTTTAAATAGTTCATTTATCATTTTTCCGTTTTTGTTTTATTTCCATTAATTTACCACCTAAGCAATATCCATGTTATGGATGTCCAGAACTTTTATATTAATAAAGTCAGTCTCAGACAAACCTATTCTGAACTCATTATTTCTCCA
Source organism: Drosophila pandora (assembly GCA_021223865.1). Taxonomy (NCBI): domain Eukaryota; kingdom Metazoa; phylum Arthropoda; class Insecta; order Diptera; family Drosophilidae; genus Drosophila; species Drosophila pandora. The sequence goes on along the minus strand of JAJJHT010004978.1, from coordinate 62,577 downwards.
CGTCCAATTTGATGGGCGTAATTAAAAACAAAAGGCATCATACTTTCAATCGAAACTAGCCATTCTCGAAGAAGCTTAGGAAAGATTCGTTGAAACTGATGCAAAAATCCAAGGAACGGTCAGGACCGAAAGCTACATCGAGTATGCTGAGGATAAATATGCCGCCATTTTCGAAAGTATCCGTGATAAGCTGATGCAAGGCACAAGGCAAAAGGAAGAGGCTCAAGAACAAGGAGAAATTCAGTTTTAAGAGCAATCCCATGTCGTTGTCCCCATGGAAAAACGATTAGTTGGATTATGTCGGCGCCAAAGAGAACTAGTAGAGTACGGAAATGGGACCTTACGAGAGTTAAAGGAATCCGGGGCAGGCCTAGGAGACCTATTAAAATCTTTATGGGCTCAAGTCCAATAAATCCACTTGACAGTCCACGAGGAATTTGAAAACCCCATAGACAGTGTATATTACAAACAGACATACCTGCAACTGCAAGCAGAAGTGCAGAATGCACTTAGGGCTAAGGTTAGCCCTACGTCAAATAGCATTGATGTGCAAATGCAATGAAATGGACAAAGTTCCATGATCTATTTTCCTGCAGGGTCCATGATACTAACACGCCAGTAATAAAGAATATGTGGTACCCCATTCCGCCCTTTCTGGAAATGCGGAGAGATTGATACGAACTATTGATAATAGTTGGATCATATAATAATCGGCTCATTGAGAATACAGTTATTCGTCGGCTACTTCATCAGAGCCCAGTCTCTGACAGTGCCAAATTAATACAGGATCTGTACATAGCCACCCTAGAAACCCTTGCCTGATTAAAGGTACTAGGCATCAATGTGTTCATATGGGATGCGTTTCTGTTGGTCTTGCGGTCTATGTGAGCAGACAATCGGGAACTCAGTAGAGATACAGCCCATACAAACAATGCTGGAGTTCCTAGAGAGAATCAGAGTCTTAAGCTCAGAAAAGACAACGACATCATTTAAAGAAGAGTCAAATATCTGGCGTCATCATGCTACTATTGCCAGGCTCCAAAGCACGCGTTATATAAATTTTTAGCGCAAAAACATTATCCGAAATATTAAATTGTGTACAAAAATAAAAAATGTGTGTCAACTATTTGAAGACCGACCACAAATTAAAGGAATGTAAAGGAAGGAATTTTTTCAAGTATAGAAGCCTTTGTTATTCCCCACATCATAGCTAACCAACCAGCTCAACCACTTACTCATTACGCATTGCAAATTCCCAATAGTGTCCATACACAGATCCCCAGTTTGATAAGCATGGAAGGATAGATGAAATAAGCAGAAAACGGAAGTTTTATTGTGAAACTGTCGTTCGCCGAACACCCTTCAGCCCTGGGGGAGACAAAAGAGATTGCTATCAAATGGTTCTAAGCACTAGAGCGACGATTGACCGGTGATGTTCGGAAATGGTATTCCGACTTCATGAAAGAATAAGAAGCTTTGGGACATATAAAGTTTGTTTCAGCAACATATGTGCCCAAAAACCACTTTTAAGCAAGTGTAGTGGTGTTCGATGAGCTGCAGTCTTGGGGTGCTCTTAGAATCCTAAATGTTCGAAATATGCGTGTGAAATAAGTTTGTAAGGCTTAATAAGTTAATAAGGCCAGAAAAAGAGAGATAAGCTCAACACAGCAAAATAGATAGGGTTAAGAGACAGATGAAGAACCAAAATAACAAAAAATCTTACACCCCCAGGTTGCATTGGGGTGTTTTCGGCCCACCCTACCTGGTGGGTTTATACTTCCGTCTTTCATTTTTGTTAGGCCCCTTTTTCTAGCAAGCTTCTACGGCGGCTTCTCGATCAGCATGGAGAACAGGGTTAATTATTCATACATTATAAAATATGGTTAATTAATAATTTAAAATATAAATGTGGGATATATGTGGGAAAATATTTTGGTGTGATTTTCAAGGGTTTTCTTATTCATAAATGTAAATTTTATAAATCAGTGGAAGATCGAGAATTAATTTTAATAAATACGAACTAAACATTTCGTTATATATAGCAAATTAATAGTTTTTATCAATAATAGATTTACGAAAATTTTTCCTAACTGAATTTCATAAGAGAACAAAGATTGGTTATATATAAATTGAATCTTAACTTTTGATTGTGTTTACTTTAAAATTTTAAACTTTACTTTACTTTACGATGGATACACTTTATTTAACTTTATGAATGTTAAATGAATAACATTCTGTGTTTGCTTACTCAGCGTTTTCGGTAGCTTTATTTTCGTGTTCTAAATATTGCCTTTAATAAAAACAAGCAAAGTTCGATTTATAGATATTGATAAAATTTATTTAATTGTTTTGGCGTTTCTACAAATGATATATTTACATATGCGACTTAGTAGGGTTGACGACAGAATTAGAATAATGACGCGGGAGAGCGGCTCAACGCTTGATGCTGCGGAGCGACCGAGAGATCCCGTGAGAGAGCGAGACAAACGCTAGCGCATGCCAGCAGATGCAGGTGGCCGATCGAATGCACGAGAGCGGGCGACGCGAATAGAGACATAGATAGAAGAAAAGATAAATAAATTCGGCGGCTGCTTGACCCGACATACTAACCCCGTTGAAAGATGAGCTTTCAACTGCATCATGCCCCTTCAGGCATTTGTTGACTGCCCGTCTAGTAGTTTCGCACACCGTCCTTAGCAGCGCATCCGACACACTCCGTCATCGTCGTCTTCAGCCTCGCTGGATCAGCTAGCTCTACATTGGCGGGAATTTTCCAAGAGCTGACGTCCAATGAAAAATTGGGCTGAAGGTCCGTGATGTTGGAGGCTACGATCGTGGTTAATTCCGCAGAGTAGTCAGAGCATTGTGATTGCAATCTGACTTGCACAGAAAACCCATCTGTAGAGAACCCTGCGCCTCCTATACCGGATACAGTCACCGGAGTCCTTATCTTCCGCAGCTGCAGCTGGTCCGCCAGCCTTGAAGTGACTAGATGCACATGCGAGCCAGAATCGAGCAGCGCTCGGCAGGGCAGTAGATCTCCGGAGAGGTTCCTAACCAGAATAATGGCAGTGGCTAGCAACACCACATCACCAAAACGATCCTTAGCGACAAGAGAATTTACGGCGGCGGACGCTGAACCAGAAACAGCGTCGCTAGATGTGGAAACCTCGGGAGAGGGGTGTTGGCCTTAAGCTGGCGAATTGCCACCAAATTGCAGCAGACTAGATGTCTGCGTCCACGGCAGCTTGACGCATTGCATTGCCGAGATAGGTGCCCAGATCCAAGGCACTTACGGCATAAATCCAATCGCCTAACTTCGCCTAAACGATCCTCAGGCGACAATCATCAACCTCCTGCAACAGCACTTGGATTTTAATGCAGCTAGCAATCTGCTTCGTTGTGCCCATGCTTGACAGGGCTCGCATATGCGAATTAAATTTATCCGAAAGCTCGCGAAGCCTCGTCTCCGATGCGGATTTTACAGCCCTCACATGCATTATCTCATTAACATGAGCTTGAAAAATAAGCCTGCGATTTCTAAATCGTTGAAGTTGACGCGCAGATCGCTCCTGAGTTCTGAAACATCCAGCTCGGACAGCTCCTTGTGTGCGCTCTTGAAATCCGCGACGATGCCTTCCAATTCGCTAAGCCGCACATATATCATCGCCTCCGGAAATTTCTCCACTTCTTTCAAGTAGGACAGCAATCCTTGAAGGTCCTCAAAAAGGACAACTGATGGACTGAGGGATGAACTGATGGAAAAGGACAACACAAATCACAAACAGAATAATTTTTTTTTTAATTTGTTTGTTTGTTCATGTTTATATAATCTAAGCCGCGCAGCTCCAATTTTCCATGGAAAATAATTTAACAATTTTAACAAATTATTTTCCTAAGCACAATCAAGTCGGAGTTCACCAAATGTTTAGTTACTGAGCGTTTTCGGTAGCTTTATTTTTGTGTTCTAAATATTGCCTTTAATAAAACAAGCACAGTTCGATTTATAGATATTGATCAAATTTATTTAATTGTTTTCACGTTTCTACATATGATATATTTACATATGCGACTTAGTAGGGTTGACGACCGAATTAGAATAAAGACGCGGGAGAGCGGTTTAGTGCTTGATGCTGCGGAGCGACCGAGAGACCTCGCGAGAGAGCGAGACAAACGCTAGCGCATGACGGCAGAGGCAGATGGCCGATCAAATGCACGAGAGCGGGCGACGCGAATAGAGACATAGATAAAGAAAATATAAATAAATTCAGTAAATTATTGCCAGCCAACACTTTCCGTCGGCTGCTTGACCCGACATTCTGTTTGTTATTAAATTACGAAATGGTATTAAGACAAGAGAGTCTGCAGAACAGCTGATGCATATAAAAATAGTTTTGTTTTTTTGCCAACACTCACCAAAACATTATTTAGCTTAATCGCTCACCTGCTGATCCACCGATGAAAGCGCTTCATGAGTGATGCAGATGAAAACTTAGGTATAAGGGAAGGTATATAGGAAGGGTGCAACAGTGGGGGGCCAGGCAAGCTAGCACAGCTGCGCTCACGGAAGAAGGAGAAAGAGGAATCACCGTGGGCATAACAGTCCCGGCGGGCTATCGCGGCCGCACTCGAATGTCATAGGAGAGAGCGGGGACGGCGGGGAACGAAGCGGCCCACGACAGCGCAGCTATGTTTGGAAAGTGCAAAAATGCGTTTAAAATGCCCAAGGTGGGAGCGCGGGGATATCCGAACAAAGTCCGGTGACCTGCACAATAACAATACGAATCGGTGGCCCAAGCGGGGCATACGGGGGAAGCAATAAAGAAGCCCGCCAATAGAAATGCGGCGGGAATTGGAGAAAGTTAACGGCGAGAGCAGAAGAGCGAAGGATTAATGGCAGGAAGCGGGATTTCCAAGGATTAACGGGCGCCTAAGGCACTATATAAGGAGGGCCTCTGGAGCAAATCGGAACGGAGTCTTCTGGGGAAGCTGGAAGAGTTGAGTGAAAGACCCCCCGTGGGTAAGTCTGACATTCAAGCGGGAAAGTTTCCTTGGGGGAATTAGGAGTATAGGCTGAAGGACTCCCCGTGGGTAAGTCCGACAGTCTCAAGTGTGGGATTTAAAGCGAGTGCGCAAGGCTCTGTGATCCGTAGCTCAAGGACCCCCTGAGGGTAAGTTCGGCGGCAGTACGCGAATCAGCGAAGGAGTAGAAATCAAGGAGCAAGTGGGAAAAGGATCAAGGATCCACAGCGGAACTGAAGCCCAAGGGTAAAACGAGGGGTAGTCAGCTCGGGAACTCAAGCCCAACCAAACTGTGACACCCCGGTAAATTCAATAGAATCCTGATCAAGGCACTGAGGCGTTCGCACAGCGTATCGCCTGGAGTTAAAGGAGACGCGACGCCAAAACGTACGCACGCAGGTGTTAGGAGGCAACTGGCGAACGCATCCGGGGGCGCGTCCTGTGGGGTAGGTAGGATCTTCCTGCTCTGATCCGGCCGCCAGGCACCGAGAAGCGCATCCAGCCCGGTGTATGTCTGGGAGGTGAGCCAATCGGTCTGCTAACACGGATTAGGTGCCGGCCGCGGCGAAAGGGCATTCCCAGTGAGCCAAGGATACCGAAGGTCCACGGCGCCCGCAAAGGAGAAGCAGCAGAAGAAAGGAGCAGCGACAGGATCAGCGACAGGAGCAGCGACAGGATCAGCGTCAGGATTGCTTTAGAGTCTAGGAGTAACACAGCTTCAAGATGGGGGGAAAGAATTACGCGCTTTGCAAGGAGGAGTTGTGCGAAGTGAGAGAGCTCGGTCTCCCAGCGGAAGGAACAGTAGAGAAAATGAGGGCACGTGTTGCAAGGTGGGTCGACGAGACGAAGGGCGACGAAGTGATGGTGGTCACGCGTGGATTCGAGGAGAAATACACGCAGAGGTCCACTCCGAGACAAAGAGCGGTGAGCGATTTGGAGAAGCTAATTCAAAATCTGGCTGTACCAGAATTAAAAAGTATAAGGAACATGGAGCCACAAGCGCGGAAGCCAGTCCCGGTGCAGGTTGACTATGCAAAAGTGGCCAAACAAGTCCGGGAGTGGTCGTTCCGATTCGACGGAACAAGAGATCCTCTCGAGTTCGTGGACCGAGTAGCATGCTCCGCTAAAACTTACGGGTTGGAAATAAAAACAATCCCGCGGGCGATGCCAGAACTACTCCAGAGCAGAGCGCAAAGATGGTTCATAATGAGCGATGAGGACTGGCCCACATGGAAGGAGTTTAGAAGGAGCTTCGAGGCCTTTTTTCTGCCGAAATGGTATTTTGAGAAACTGGCAGACCAGGTTCGGCAGAGGAATCAGCAACGAGGAGAACCGTTTAAGGAATATATGGTGGACCTTCAGAAGCTAATGAAGCCATTAGGAAAGTCCACGAAGAGATCAATGAAAAGGTGAAAGAACTGCTGGAAAAGGGAGGCATAGAGCCTTCAAATAGCGCCTATAGCTCACCCATCGTCATGGTAAAGAAAAAGACGGGTCAATGGAGAATGTACGAAGATTTTCGACAAATAAACGCAAAGTCAGTAAAGGATGCGTACCCGATGCCACGGATAAACTTCATGCTGGAACAATTGAGAGAGGCCAAATTTTTCAGCAGCCTCGACATTAAAGATGGCTAGTGGCAAATTCCACTGGAGGAAGGGAGCATTAAATTCACGGCCTTTTCGGTACCAGGGAAAAGTCTGTACCAGTGGAAAGTGATGCTGTTCTGGTTACACTCAGCCTCGGCAACGTTTCAAAGGGCCTTAGACCAAGTCATAGGCCCGGAAATGGCTCCGCACGCATTTGCGTATCAGGATGACATCACCGTGATCGGACGCACAAGGGAAGTATTCCGTAGACTGAAGGCGGCAAACTTGAGGATAAACACGGACAAGTGCCATACATTCAGGGAAGAGCTATTGTACGTGGGCCACCGGATAACGAGTCAGGGAATTGGCAGGGATCCCGGAAAGGTAGCAGCGATTACGAACCGAATTGAAACCCCCAACAAACGTGAAGGGGCAGTTCATTGGGATGGCGTCGTGGTATTGACGATTCGTTCCAGACTTCGCAGGGGTCGCCAAACCATTAAACGATCTCCTTCGAAAGGCAACAAAGTGGGAATGGACGGCGAGACACCAAGAGGCGTTTAAATCTATAGTTGAGGCTAGCAGAGGATCCAGTGCTGCGTGTCCGGATTTATCGAAGAAATTCGTACTGAAAACAGACGCAGGACATTGATGAGGGCGAGCGAGTGGTGGCTTACTCCAGTTGAACTGAGAAAGAGTTCCTAGCAATAATATGGGTAATTCGTGACGTGATCACGGATCATATGGCGTTGAAATGGCGCCCTGAAAAGGAAAATGCGGGAAAACCCGCAGAAATGTCCAGAGTACGTAGAAGAGGCAGGTCTGGTTTACCGACATGTTCCACATAGAGACGGAAGCGAAGAAGTCTAGGCAGAAGAAAAACAATCGCGAAAGTAACAGAAAAGTACTTCTGGCCAGGGATGCAAACTTAAAGAACTATGTCAGGAAGTGCGAGACATGCATACGGTATAAACCAAGCCAGATGCAGGCCGCAGGAAAATGCTGACACAGATCCCAGAGAAGCCATGGGCGACGGTATTTGCGGGCTTCGTGGGACATTTGCCGAGGTCCAAGCATGGAAACACCATGCTGTTGGTAATGATCGATCTGTTTTCAAAATGGACAGAAATGGTCTCAATTAGGAAAGCCACAACTGAGACGCTGCATAAGGCAATTCGCGAAATCATTATCGCGAGATACGGGGTGCCAAAGATGATGGTGACAGACAATGGTGTCCAGTTCACCAGTAGGAGCTTCAAAAAATTTCTCGATGAGCCCGAAGTTCGTCATCAGTTTACCGCACCACACACGCCGTAGGAAAACCCTACAGAAAGGGCAAACAGGACGGTTAAGACAATGATTGCCCAGTTTGCAGGCAATGACCAAAGGACATGGGACGAACACGGGCCAGAGTGAACTCAAGTGTGTCAGACTCCACGGGATACTCGCCATGCTTCGTAACGCAAGGCAAAGAGCCAAGAATGCCAAAATCACTATATGGTAAAGAGGCATTGTGTGCGGGAGCATCACAAGCCACGCCCTCGGAGAATGCAGCGAAGCTACAAGAAGTGTTCGAGCTGGTGCAAAGGAACATGGAGCGCGCGGCGCAGGAGCAAGCTCGGCACTACAACTTGAGGAGGTGGGCAAAGAAGCAACATTTGTCCAAAGCGGCCGAGGGTTTCGCGGCGAGGTTAGCGCCAAAGTAAGACACACAGTGCACAGTGGTGAACTTTGTGTCACCAGTGATAGCTGTGCTACGTCACTCTGGCACAAGGAAGGAAAAGAGGGCCCACATGAGTGAGCTGAAAGCCCAAGCACAGGAGTCGGTACAGGCATAAACCATAATTAATAAACATAAACAAAACAAAAAAAATGTGAAACCAAAGGTTAGAAAAAAAGATGTTAACAAAAACACACATTAGAAAAAAAAGAGAGAACCAAAAAAAAAACATAACCAAACAAAAAAAAAACATATAAAAATGAAAAAGTATTATCAAACAAAAGAAAATAATAATAATTGTTGGCACATAGTGCCAAGATTTACTACCCAATCAAGATGCATCAGCAGGTCACAATATACAAGCATCAGACCTACTAGCCTATTAATAATGTAACGATAAGCATAAGCCAATATCCAACCTACTAACCCAGTACTAGTCGATGGCACCGGAAGCAGAATCAGCATTATCAGCGGGAAGAATGACCGACTGACCGAAGCAAGCAAAAACCAGCCAGCGAAGCCGAAATGCGTGTGGAAAGCAGTACATGAACACACAATCTGAGTCAGCAGATTCTGAGGTGGGTGACCCTGGCATTAACATTAGTTTTAGCACGTCCATAACAGTGACCTTTCTTAGATTTAATGATGTATAATTTAGCATCTTATATAAGAGTTGTTCTTTTGAAATAAAGAGAGTTGCGAGATCAGAGTCAATAGTCTCGATACTCAGTGGTGAAACTACGGCACTTAAAATTGACCTACTTCATGTGATCCTGTGTAAAAAGATTCACAAAGTAGGACCCTCTAAAAACTATCTACTTCGCGTGGCTCCAGTGTAACCGGACCACAAGTAGAATCCGCGGCATACCAGTCTACTTCAAGTGTTGCTCCCGTGAAACGGACCACGAGGAGATCCCGCGGCATACCAGGCTATTTTGAGTGTTGCTCCCGTGAAACGTACCACCAGTAGACCCCGCGTTACCTAACCTACTTCGAGTGTTGCTCCCGTAAAACGGACCGCCAGTAGGACCGGCCGATAAGGAATCAGCCAAACCACCATACCACCGTTACTTGAGGAAAACCAGCCCAGGACTTCAAGCACCCCACATCAACTCAATCCTGATCACAGCAAGCGTCTGGTCAACCCGAGCAGTCCCTTGCAGAATCCAGGTAAATTTAGTCAGAGTATTTATTTATCTTTGACTTCGTCTCCGGGCCCTACCGCTACTCCCGCGAGTTCAAGTTTGACGTAATTGCCGCATAACGCTCTACAGGCGAACAATAATAATAATAATAGTAGGGAAATATAGGATGAAGAAGAAGAAAAAATATATCAAGGCAAAAAAATAAAACAAAAACTAAACAAACAAACAAATAAAAACAAAAAAAAGGAAACAGAAGAAAAGATAGATGTATACTAGGGAAATATAATACAAAGAAAAAAATTTAAAACACAAAAAAAGATAAAAATAAAAGGAATAGATGTACAAATACAACGGGGAAAAAACCTAATGTCACCCGAAGAAGGGGGGAGGTGGATAGAGATATCCACGCAGAAAAAAAAGGAAGAGAAAAAAAAACAAAGAAAACAAAAACAAACAAGAAGCTGGAACCACGAAGCTTCTGTCGTCGCCGAAGAAAGGGGAAGTGTGAGGAGATTAGATCTCCCACACGCCAAGACAGGCGGCAAGGGGGGCACAGCGGTAGACAGGCAAGCTAGCCCGGGCGCCGCGCGCGGAAAAAGAAGAAGGAGGAATCACCGTGGAACGTAACGGTCCCGGGCGGGCCATCACGGCCGCGCTCGAATGTCTTAGGAGAGAGCGGAGACGGCGGGGAACGAAGCGACCCATGACAGCGCAGCTATGTTTAGAAAATGCAGAAAAGCAGAAATGCGTTTGAAATACCCAAAGGGGGAGCGCGGGGATATCCAAACAAAGTCCGGTGACCTGCACAATAACAATATGAATCGGAGGCCCAAGCGAGCAAACGGGGGGCGCAACAAAGAAAGCCCGCCAATGGAAATGCGGCGGGAATTGGAGAAAGTTAACGGCGAGAGCAGAGGAGCGAAGGATTAACGGCAGGAAGCGGGATTTCCAAGGATTAACGGCAGGAAGCGGGATTTGCAAGGATTAACGGGTGCCTCAGGCACTATATAAGGAGGGCGGAGCCTTTTCGGGAAGCTGGAAGAGTTGAGTGAAAGACCCCCCGTGGGTAAGTCTGACATTCTAGCGGGAAAGTTTCCTTGGAGAAATTAGGAGTATTGGTTGAAGGATCCCCCGTGGGTAAGTTCGGCGGCAGTACGCGAATCAGCAAAGGAGTATAAATCAAGGAGCAAGGGAAAAAGGATCAAGGATCCGCGGCGGAACTGAAGCCCAAGGGTTAAACGAGTCGGATTGGGTTATTCCCGGACACGACATAGTGTCATAGCGATAGCGACAGATCGGCCTGGCGTACGCCTTGTCGATTCCTGACCGTTAAGACCAGGTGTGATCCTGTAAAGAGAGGTGTAGCCAGCTCGGGAACTCAAGCCCAACAGTGAAACCAAATAGGGGCATCCCGGTAAAGTCAATATAATCCTGATCCAGGCGCTGGGGCGTACGCACAGCGTATCACCTGGAGTTAAGGAGACGCTACGCCAAAACCTCTGGTCTGCCATAGATCCTGCGGAGCGTAGCACGCAGGTTTTTGGAGGCGAGTGGCGAACGCAAACGGGGGTGTGTCTTGTGGGGTAGGTAGGCCTTTGTGCCCTGATCCGGCCGCCAGGCACCGAGAAGCGCATTCTGCCCGGCTTATGCCTGGGAGATAAGCCTATCGGTCTGCTAACACGGATTAGGTGCCGGCAGTGAGCTAAGGATACGGAAGGTCCACGGCGCCCGCAAAGGAGAATCAGCGACAGGATCAGTAACAGGATCACCGACAGGATCAGCGACAGGAGCGGCGCCAACGACAGGAGCAGTGGCGACGACAACAGAGCAGCGACGACAACAACAGCGACAGCACAGGCCCCGCAACTGCAGCACGTGAGTCCAAATGGAGGGAAGCGTGAGCCGATTCGGCGCCAGGCACCAAGACCACACGTCCTGCTGGGCGCAAGCTTTGCGAGAGCGTGTGTGTTGGCACCAACCCGAAATGGTGATCGGGTATCGACAGGAGGACGAGCGGTCGGTCGGCTGAGTCAAGCAGGTTGTGAGATTCCCCTTTTTGTAACTTTATCGAAATAAAGTGGATATTTATAATACAAAGCTCCCTGTGTTATTTCTAAGCTCGGGCAATCACGTCGAATATATAAATTCGGTGGAACGATCTCCCAAACTCTGTGAGCTAGCCGCGGCATTTGTTGCGAGAAAAAGTATCTTGCGTATCACTATAATATGCACTCGCCGTTTACATTATTATTAACAGCTCTTCATCCACTACGATAATATATGTAGGTTAATTCTCTGTTTACAAATTCTTATTTTAAGCTATTCTCTGAATTATTCATTGGTATTTACGCGATCTTATATAAGAGCATTTAATTTTACTTGACCTTGCAAGAATTTTTTCTTATACATACATACTTCTTGACGATACTAAGTTGAGTTTTTCCACCATAGAATTTAGCTTACATTTAATTGCATTCTTAGTTCATACTCAAAATTTCAGTTAATTCTTCATTTTTTGTTTCTTTTCTATTTATTTTAAAGCATGTTTTTTAATCAATGTTTATATAAGTTTTTTTATGCCGCACTGAGAGAAATTTGTAGCACCTGTTTGTTTACATAACATTGTTTATATAATGCTTTAATTGCCTTTAAGCGTAGAACTAGTCATAATTTCGTCACACAACAAACTGTGAGAAAATTTTTAATATAATATTTTTTAAAACTTTACTTTTAAATATTAATTTATTCCGTTGTTCTTTTCTTGTTATTGTTTTTAACTTTTTGCTTTTATTATTTTTAACCTTTAACTTAATTTATCTATTATTGATGCTGCTGACGGCTCCTGATGGACTGCACTGAGACTCCTGAATCTTTTCCCATGTTTCCCTTTTCCCGGTGTAATGAGGGACCCGGGGACACGGGACTTGAAGCGGCGTTTGAACGCCTAGCTGGACTTTGGAACACCGGCGATTTGGGGGGCAGACTTTTGTAGGCCGCCTAAATATGAAAACTTGAGTCAATACCCTTAATGACCACACTCACCCAGATGAACCATAGGATGGCCTTATAATTGCCAGGGAATTTCCCTCCTAGGTAATATTTACGCACCTTAGACTTAAGACTAGATCTTAATTTAGATCTTAGATCTTGAGTGTAATTTTTAAAACAAAACTTTAGCCACTGCACTTGCTGCACCTTTCTTTTGGATGGTCAGTTAGAAGAGAACATTACATTATTTATAGTATATATATATATATATATGTATATGTATATACTCTGCAGCTTTGGATAAGAAATGCTATGTGTATGTGATTTATAACCCCCATATGGCAATACTAGAGTGGTTGATCTATCCCCCGCTAGATGGCGTATTCCTAAATCCCTTCTTTTTAAACCTGGCCGTTACAATTCGGAGGGGAGATATACAACAGTAGGCACCGTAACTCCTTTTAAAAATTACAACGGATTGTCGCTTACATGCTAAGATTCTGTTATAAGGCTAAAAGAGCGCCAACGAAGACACTTTGTCTGGGTGAACTAAGCCAGGCACGCACCATTATCCTGCGCACGATTAGGCAAATCAAATTTTAACGCGGAGTGCAAACAGCTGAAACGTTACAAAACAGTGGACAATTCGAGTAGTGATGGGTTAATTCGAGTAGGAGGCAGACTCGAACATTTAAACCTATCCGAGGACGCAAAACATCCAGTTTTGCTCCCATACAATGACACAATTGTAAAAATTATCTTCAGATAACTACATGAGACATGCATTGGCCCAAGCTTTGCGCGCCATGGCTCGGCAACAATACTAGACCATCAATGATAAAAAAATGGCGAGAAGCATTATTAACAGCTACGTATGATGTAGCAGAGTGAAACTCTAATTAATGAGTCAAATTATGGGAAATTTACCAGCCGAGCGAGTCACCCAGGCTCCACCGTTCTTTAACTCTGGAGTAGATTACTGCGGCCGCATATGGATTCATCACAAGATTCGAGGCAAACGACCTGACAAGGCCTATATCGCAGTGTTTTGTGGTTTCTCCACGAAAGCAGTTCATTTGGAATTGGTAAGCAGATCGCACAACAGACGCCTTTTTAGCCGCTTTTGCAAACAAAAGAGAAATAGACTTCAAATTCATTCCCCCACGAGCACCATCCTTCGGTGGCCTATGGGAAGCTGCAGTGAAATCCGCAAAACGGCATCAATTACAACCACGGCGTCTTTGACGTTTGAAGAACTAAACACTGTGGTCGTTGAAGTCGAGGCGATCCTTAATTCACGTCCTATCAGTCCCATGTCAGGAGAACCTCTGACTGCTCCTCCTGATACCAACATCATCCCGTGCAGTAAACCATTAATAAAAAGATGGGAACTGGTATCACGACTGAAGCACGTCTTTTAAGACCAATGGTCATGTAAATACCTGCAAGAACTCCAGAATCGGCACAAGTGGAAGCATGCATCTCCAAATATCAAAGAGGGATTGCTAGTCCTTATAAAGGAAGTCAATGTGCCTGTAATAAGCTGGCCTATCGGAAGAATTGTCAAAACGTATCCTGGACCAGACAACATCGATCGGGTAGTGGACATCAAAATGTCATCTGGAGTATTCAAGAGGCCAGTGACTCGGCTAGCTCCACTATTCCCAGAGGATATCAACAATAAGCGCCCACTAGACGAGACCCTCAAGGTGGACCAGTCTGATGAGCCTCCCGTACAACGCAGAAGGGAAATCCTCTCATCTCATCAATGCCTGTAATCTAGCGCTTATGTTGCTATTTTCACTAGCGATGGCAATGGCAATTAAAGTGACGGAATTCAGTAACAAGCCAGGAATATTCGACGAACGTTTGGGAACCACAAGAATGGTAGTTTTAGAATGGACAATGATAATATATTACAACTTTGATCCATACTGGAATGTTATGAAAGTACTTTCAGTTGGGTTAACGTCAGTTGGGAAACATCTATTTGCAGAGCTTGAGGCAGGAAACAACCTAATGCATCAATCTCGGCAATGTAGATAACCGATTAACATTGTTGGAACCATTGCCAATTCATTATTCGGTGAGCTCGACTTCACGTATGCAGAAGATATGGCCAAAACTATCACAAAGGTTAAGGGTTACGAGGACTTCCTCCTACAGCTGCTTTGAAACCAGACATCCCTTGTTGACTTCACCATCAAATTGGTGCGAAAAGAAAGTTTGGCTTCCAACAACCGCATAAGATCGTTGGAACAACAGATGACCCTCATAAATAAACAACGAGTACAGTACCAAGGCGCACATTTGGATCAAGCATTTATGATCCTCACGGCACAAAAGAATCTACTGAGGGGAACTCGGCCAACTCGGGAACTCAAGCCCGTCTAACAAACCGACAGTCAGATACAGGGCATATGCATGCAGGTGTGAGACGTCTAAAGGTAGGAAGGCTCTTCTGAACATGTCAAATGTCAAAGAAAAACTATCTGCATTTTTTTTGCGCTCGGGCAATCACGTTTAATCAGAAAATTTGGTGAATCGTTCTGAAATGCCAAAAGTACTCGAAAAACTCCTTTATTGCCGACATATTGGCGATATGGCGACATATTGGTTTTCTGCAGTCTGTCACCAGAGTCTCTATGTCCCCGCAATGACAAATTATTACGCAAAAAAAAAAGGATTGTTTTCACTATTATACCTAGACGCTTTCTAGTCCACAAACTCTGGGAACTAGCCGCAGCATTTATTGCGAGCAGACATACATATATAAAAAACAGTTCGTTACATTATATTCGATGTTGAAGCTAGTCTCAGATCAAAACACAAAGCGTTTTGGCGGTTTGTAAAAAGTGCAAAATCATCCTCTGATATACCTGGTTAGAAACATATCTAGTTGAAATCTTGGACATATTGACTGTGACCTTGCCAAAACCTATAGCCATTTAAATGATTCCCATACTTGGATGTTATCTCCCCATTCTTTATTTATAAGTATTTCATATCCTTTTACACTCCTCTGACACTTCTGTTCTTCTTATAGCTATATATTTTGCGCGGTTCCCACTGCATACGTACAGTCCACCTCCCGCCCAACCGGCCGAGGGACGCTGTCGCGTAACGTACGGCTCGAATCGCGGGAATAGATCCGAGATAGTTCAGCGAAGAGTAGGAGAAAGATATCACGAGAATGAGTGTTGCACAGATAAGGCGGTTAATATAAGCGATTTAAGATTGTTAGTAGAGCAAAGTGACAAGATGTGGTAGAGACCATTGTAGACCGAACATAATACCCTGAACGGATTTTCAGCATATTGGATGTTGGGTATATGTCGAACTAAAATGGCTGAGGAGTAGAGGACGAAAGTTTCCAGTCCTTCTACTAGGAACGTTAAAATTTAAGCGTGTAAGTATGCTGGCAGTCTATATTTTCATAAATAAGATTATATAGAAACATGACACCCAGCATCGTTCTACGGTTTGTTAATGTTGGTAAGTTGATTAGTAAAAGTCTACTACGATAAGAGGGGAGGTAAAGATTTGCATCCCAATTAAGTTGCCTAAGTGCAAAAGTAAGGAAGTTTTTTTGTACAGATTCAATGTGATCTTGGTGTATTCCATATTGAGGACTCCAGACACACGATCCTTACTCAAGTATCGGACGGACCAGTGATGTTTATAACGTTTTAGTTATGTACGGGTCATTAAATTCTTTCAGTGATATATTTGGAGGTAAAATAACAATTTTATTAATTTTTCTTCCAAACATAGCCCTGCTCTGCTTCTTCATCTCTTACGGTGTTGCTTCTATTCTATTGCTCCTATTTCTCGCTTAAAAGAGATTCTTATCACTATTCTTTGCATTTTACTAACTCGCACTAACTGCTCTCTTCAATCTTCCCCTTATTTTAATTTTTAATAATTACACTGTGCGACAAAAAAAAAACGAAATACACTTGGGAAACGAGATAGTGTATGTTGTTAATCTGGTCGAAGAGAACTCAAAAATATATTTTTGTATTTTTGGAACCCTCCAATTTTTATTTATTTAAAAAAAAACCGTTTTTCGGTTCCACTTTTCCACTTTTTTGCGCTTAAAAATTCATAAACGCGTTTTTTTCAACCGATTTCAAAATTTTCGCTGTTTTTCAATAGTTAAATGTTGTAGCTTTAAAAAAAAAAAAATATATATCTTCGATTTTGTTGAACAAAAAGGACAAAATTTTTACACCTGAAACTGAAGTTTTCGACTTTTATTCGTGTTTTTCGGATTTTGATGAAACTGAAGTTTTCGACTTTTATTCGTGTTTTTCGGATTTTGATGCCAGTTTTTCGGTACAACTTACAAAAATTCGGCCATTTTTGATACATATCAATGTTGACTCATTAATTCGGAATAAAACGAGACAAATTTCATCAAAAAACAAGAAAGGAAAGCTAACTTCGGGCGGAGCCAAAGTTGATATACCCTTGCAGTTGAGTCGCAGTCCGCTTGGTGGCGCCACGCATCTTATATTATTAGATATATAGCGGATCGTATATAGTCGGCCGATCCTTATGAAATTTGGCATATCGAATTATTTTGCCAAAAGAGGAATCCATTGAAACTCCCATGCTTCTAACTTGAAAAACAACGAAGTTATAGCATTTCCGATCAACCAGTTATATGACAGCTATAGGATATAGTTGGCCGATCCTTATGAAATTCGACAAATCAGATTTTTTTTCCCAAAATTGAATCTGTACCAAATCCCATCTTTCTAACTTAAAAAACAACAAAGTTATGCCAATTTCGATCGTTCTATGACAGCTATAGGATATAGTCGGCCGATCCTTATGAAATTTTGTACACAAGATATTTTGGTCAAATATAACATGTGTGGAAAGTCTCAACCCTCCAACTTAAAAAACACCAAAGCTATAGGATATAGTCGACCGATCCCGGCCGTTCCGACTTATATACTGCCTGCAAAGGAAAGAAGGGTGTGTGCAAAGTTTCAACTCGATAGCTTTAAAACTGAGAGACTAGTTTGCGTAGAAACAGACAGACGGACCGACGGACCGACGGACAGACGGACAGACGGACATGCTCATATCGACTCAGGAGGTGATCCTGATCAAGAATATATATACTTTATAGGGTCGGAGATGTCTCCTTCACTGCGTTGCACACTTTTGACCAAAATTATAATACCCTCTGCAAGGGTATAATAATGAAAATTGGTGAAGTTATAACGCTTTTCCCAAAAAAAGTCAACTCAACCTTATACACTAACAATGTGTATAAAAACAAGAGTATATTGCTTTCTTCTGACAAAAATTCTGCTATTTATGCCACATATTAATATTGTCTCATTAATACTGAATAAAACGAGACAAATTTCATCAAAAAATAATGAAAATTGGTGAAGTTATAAGGCTTTTCCTAAAAGGCCGACTTTTAGTAAGTTGTACCGAAAAACTGGCATTAAAATCCGAAAAACACGAATAAAAGTCGAAAACTTCAGTTTCAGGTGTAAAAATTTTGTCCTTTTTGTTCAACAAAATCGAAGATATATTTTTTTTTCAAAAGCTACAACATTTAACTATTGAAAAACATCGAAAATTTTGAAATCGGTTAAAAAAAACGCGTTCAGGAATTTTTAAACGCAAAAAAATCCCGAAAAACGGTTTTTTTTAAATAAATAAAAATTGGAGGGTTCCAAAAATAAAAAAAAAATATTTTTGAGTTCTCTTCGACCAGATTAACAACCTACACTATCTCGTTTCACAAGTGTTTTTTCACTGTCGCACCGTGTTATGGAATTTAAATTGGTCTGAGCGTTGAAGTCTTGTAATTAGACAATCTCGTCTTCCCAGCCTACCATCCACTGCTGGCTTTGTGAAAACGTTTTACACGCTGAGTGTTCCGGGTTCACGGCCTTAATTTCGGATGCAATCTCACGTAGGTCTGGTCTCCACTTTTGCTGTGACGGTTGTCGTGCTGTTCAGGACGAAATGAGATCGTTCATGAGGCAGACTAAAAGCGGATTAAAGGAGTTGGTAAGTGGTTTTCGTAAAATCAATGACCAACTCTTTGCGCTCGATACACAGCTTAGTAGTCTTCAACTACTAAACGAGTCTCCAAAGCGTATGAATATCTCAGAATTAATGAGCAATTGTCCAATATGTCCTCTGTGGCAACGCTTCAAGTGATCCCAGACCCAATAATTCAAACCCCTGTAACAGTCACCAAACGGGGTAACCAACCGCCCGGACCCAACTACTACTAAACGAGTCTCCAAAGCGTATGAATATCTCAGAATTAATGAGCAATTGTCCAATATGTCCTCTGTGGCATCGCTTCAAGTGATCCCAGACCCAATAATTCAAACCCCTGTAACAGTCACCAACCGGGTAACCAACCGCCCGGACCCCCCGTTACGTACTGATGCCGCTGTATTAGTTACGGTGGCACCAAAACTCTTGCAGGTGATCCCACCAACGAAACATATTTTTGTTTCCCGGCTTGCCCCTGATACTTTTGAGATTGATATCTTGGCTTACATCAAAGCCGACATAAAAGTCGACATAAAGGTGGTGGACATTACAAAATTTAAATATTTATACACCAGGCACACTTCAACTTTAAAAATACGTGTGCCCTTGCAGATTTTCACGACGATTTGTTCCGCCAGCTTTTGTGCGATGAAAAAAAAAAGGACCAAACCTGTGGGTGTAAAACTCCCACATGTTACGGCCAATGACCAACCTTCCACTTTATCTTCCTCAGTTTTAATGTCTTCTCTAACACCTACCTATCAGAATACAAGAGGGTTACGTAGTAAACTTCCCAAACTGTATTCTGATAGTTCTTTCTTTGCATCTCACATTATTGTATTTACAGAAACTTGGTTAAAGTCGGAGATCTTACGCTCCGAAGTTTTTCCTAGTAGGTACACCACTTTTAGATGTGATAGAACTCTGCGAAGAGGAGGTGGAGTTTTAATTTCTGTAGACTCCACGAGGAGTCGCTTCTGAAGAGGTAAAATCACAAGAGTTTGGTGAAATTGAATTCCTTTGCATCAAAATCACTTTGTCCGATCAATCTTTGTATGTTACCTGCTCTTAAATACCACCTTCGTCCGAACTGCCACCATACTGGCAACTTTTGTCCGCTATTCGTTTGGTTTTCGATCGTCTGTCTGATGGTGACCAGCTGATAGCTCTGGGTGACTTTAATATCCCAGTCACTGATTTACTGGCATCCGATGATATAAACTTAGCATTACAAAAATTTTATTTCACAGCCTGGTGAGGACTAGATCGGTAAAAAGACATGAGTTTACATTTCGTTCCATTAAGCTTAAGGTTTTTGCTAAACACCAATTTTAAAGTTTATCCAAATCGGATTGAAGTCTAGACTGGGTACTAGTGAATTTATACTGAAGGCATAGCTTAACGTCATCAGCGTACATAAGTAATAAGAATTAGTTAAGGCAAGGGCCAAGTCGTTAATAAACAGTGTGAAAAGTAGGGGTCCAAGATGGCTTCCTTGGGGCACCCCAGATGTGGCGCGGACTAAACGCGAGGTAACATCTTTAAAGAAGACACGTTGGGTTCTCCCAGATAAGTAGCTCGAAAACCAGATAACCAGATAAGATCAGTTGGGAATCCCAATAGACTTAGTTTACTTATAACAAGCGAATGGTTAACAGAGTCAAATGCTTTACTGAAGTCAGTGTAAATGACGTCTGTTTGTAAGCCATTCCGGAAGCCATCCGTGATAAAAGATGTTAGCTCCAATAAGTTGGTAGTGGTGGAGTGGCGCTTCATGAAGCCATGCTGGCACGGAGTTATTATTGAACTACATAGGTGTTGCAAATGTGGAGTGATAAGTTTTTCAAAAAGCTTTGGAATTGCTGACAATTTAGAGATGCCTCTATAATTAGCAGCGTCGGACTTTTTCCCTTTTTTATGCAGCGGAATAATGAAGGATTCCTTCCACATAAGGGGAAAGATCGAAGTTTCCAGTGATAGATTAAAGAGTTTAACGAGCGGTTTGCACAGAGCCTCGGCGCAGATCTTCAGAACACAGCCTGGTACTCCATCAGGGCCTGGCGAATACACGGGCTTGACCTTAAGAAGATCCGATAACACACCACTTAAATCGAAGGATGGGCGAAATATAAGATTGGCTGATTGGATATTATAAGTCTAAGGCTGAGCTGAGCTGCTGCTAGGTGAATACGTAGTTTGAAAAAACTGTGCAAAGAGATCGGCCATTGCCTGATCAGTGTTCGCATAAGAGTTCTCAAACGTAAGCAGTGGGGGAAAAGATACATGTTTAGCTTAGTGTTTACAAAGTTATAAAACTGCTTCGGATCCTGAGTAAACTGAATCTTGCAGCGGCGAATATAACTCCTATAACATTCTGCGTTATGCACGGTGAAATTGGACCGAGCTACTAAGTATCTAGAATAACTAACTGTAAAGCCAGATAATCTATGTTTGTTTAAAGGTCTACTCATACTATTCTTAAAGTTAATAAGATGCCTTGTATACCAAGGCGGATTCGTTGAAGCGGACGGATATATCCACGGCACGCAAACGTCGAAAAATATGTTCAAAGTGTAATAAAATTTTTGTAATGCGATGCTTATATCTTCGCATGCCAGTAAATCAGACCAATTAAATTCCGAAATTAACTTATTTAATTTCATAAAGTCAGCCTTAAGAAAGAAACGAACTTTATGAGATTTAAGTGTAGACTTAGGGTCAATTAAGCAATTTTTTTCGATTAAAACCTCAAGAGTGGGGTGATATGGATGCTCAGGGTTAGAAAGACGCAAAGTTCTGGATCAGAGTCAGAAACAAAACATAAGTTCAACAGCCGACCTAAAGAATTTCTTACGTGGTTAATTTGCCCGAGTGACATGTCGAACATGCCTGCAGGGAAGTCGTGGTGGGAGTTAAGCTATAAAGACGGTGAATTATCAACATTTGACCATATAAGTTCTGGGATATTAAAGTCACCCAGAGCTATCAGCTGGTCCATCACACGAACGATCGAAAACCAAACGAATAGCGCACAGAGATAACATACAAAGATGGATCGGACAAAGTGATTTTGATGCAAAGAAATTCAATGTCACCAAACTCTTGTGATTTTACCTCTTCAGAAGCTACTCCTCTTGGAGTCTACAGAAATTAAAACTCCTCCTCCCCTTCGCAGAGTTCTATCACAACTTAATGTGGTGTACCTACTAGGAAAAACTTCGAAGCTTAAGATCTCCGGCTTTAACCAAGTTTCTGTAAATACAATAATGTTAGATGCAAAGATAGAAATATCAGAACACAGTTTGGGAAATTTACTACGTAACCCTTCAGTATTCTGATAGGTAAGTGTTAGAGAAGACATTAGTTTTTGGAGACCAGACCGACGTGAAATAGCATCCGAAACTGATGCCGTGAACCCGGCACACTGCGTGTAAAACGTTTTCACAAAGCCAGCTGGTAGGCTGGGAAGACGAGATTGTCTTATTACAAGACTTTAACGCAAAGACCAATTTAAATTCCATAATTAATAAAAATTTAAAATAATTAATTTATTAAAAATTAATTAAAATGCATTTATTAATTTATTAATAATATTGATGAACCTTGTACCACTTTACCAGGAAAACGAATGGGGGAGATTAAAGAGAGCTGTTAGTTCGAGTTAGTTAAGTGCAAAAAATAGAGATAAGAATCTCTATTAAGCGAGAATAGGAGCAATAGAATAGAATCAACACCGTAGGAGATGAAGAAGCAGAGCAGGGCTATGCTTAGAAAAAAAATTAATATAATTGTTATTTTACCTCCAAATATATCACTGCACACGCTATCATCGCGTACATTTGTTTTTCGATAAAAAATTACCTCGAACGTGCCTATTCATAAAGGTGGCAGTAGGACAGACGTCACAAATTATGGACCTTTAACGAAGATTTGCACCATTACCAAGTAACTTGAGCCTAAACAAACATGTAAGATCCGTAACTTATAATCATTTTACCACCATGGGTTACCACCACTAACAACTACTTTTTCGGTTTTCTCTAAGTTCTTAAAGCAGGATGATTATATTTACACGGACTTTTCTAAAGCCTTTGAAAAAGTTTCTCACGCATCCCTACACTGTTGAGATTAGGCATTCATACCTCCTTGTTAAGTTGGCTTGAATACCTACCATGCCGCGTTTCTATTGGAGATACCATCTTGAGCCCTTTCATTGCCTCGTCTGGCTTTCCACAAGGCAGCACCTTATATTTATAAATTACATTTGCTCTTGCTTTCCTCATTCAAACCTAAAAGTCGATAAGGCCATTGACTGCATTAGGGATAGTTATTTGCTACAGGAGGATTTGCGCCGAGTTTCCTTTTGGTGCACCCTTAATTTTCTTCCACTCTACAGTACAGCAATAAAAACACAGGCCAACAGCAAAAAATCTCCACGCATAATTTTACCTGCTCCATAACCTTTAAGCTCCCCTCAACCAAAGTCCAGAACAAACATGGGTTAAATCACCCACAGTTTCCGCGGTACACCTAAGAGAAGGAATTGATAAAATTTTACCATATATTGAATAATGTAGGCCGTGTAATTGCCTTGACCATAATTATTTTTTGAAATGTATGTATACCAACTAAAATTAAAAAATGGTTCTAGCAGTTACATATCTTTGGAATATTCATCCAATGTTGAATTCTCTGATTTTCTACATTCATTTTTGGTCTTCTATGATTTTTCCCCAAACATTTTCCTATGGAAGATTTTTATTTTCTTATTGATATTAGTAGATCATACCATTTTTAAATTTTGGATTTAAGGGAAAACTCGAAATAATTTTATTGAATTTATTACAGTTAGTTAAACAAGATTTTCTTTAATTAAAAATGAGTTTTTTTTCTGTTGTTCTGTGTAATTTATTCCAGAAAAAAAGAAAGTAGACTGAATATCAGCAAGAGATTTTGGAGGAGCATAATATAATAAAGCCTATGAGACGTGTGACATTGGATCATGTGACTACTGGCTAAAGCGCTGCAAATGGTTGGCTTACAGTAAACCATTATTGTAAGTAATATTGTGTTTTATTTGCACCAGAATTCGGTGGTTTTGGTTCTAGCCATGTTGAGTAGCATTTTGACATTTTTAACAAGAATTTATTGTAGAAGAGAGGCTAAGCTTGTTTATGTTCCTTTTTGTTCACAGCACTTGAAAATCTTTGTCACTGTTCCATTGAAAATACAAAAAAGCCCTCGAAGAGATGAATCGCCCACCTCAATACATAATATCAGGTGCATATGTGGAGTGATTGGACAAATCCTTAAATAATAACAGCGTTGGACTTTCATTTTTTTTTATGCAGAGGGATAATGTAGAATTCATTTCACATAACATGCGGAGAGTGACATAAAAATGCTTGCCGTGAAGTCATAGTGCATAGTTAGTAATAAAGAGGGTATGAAAATTGTCAATATTAGACCCCAGAAGTTCTGGGATATTAAGGTCACCCAGAGCTACAAGTGTTGCCAGTATGAGGGCAATTCAGACGATGTATACAAAGATTTACCGGACAAAATGATTTTAACGCACAGAAATTCTGGCCGCAAGCTCGTGTGAATATATCTCTTCAGAAGCTAAATTGCAGGGTACAGAAATTAGGATTCCTCTTCTCATTCGCATAGGTCGATCACGTCTTAAAGTAATTTATTTATGTGAAAACCTTGGAAG
The DNA here is from genome assembly GCA_021223865.1 of Drosophila pandora. Lineage (NCBI taxonomy): Eukaryota > Metazoa > Arthropoda > Insecta > Diptera > Drosophilidae > Drosophila > Drosophila pandora. The sequence goes on along the minus strand of JAJJHT010004978.1, from coordinate 38,355 downwards.
CTAAAGATCCAGCTTTAGCTCAATTTCTGTGGTATGTAAAAAGGTCAATATGTGGTATGTAAAAAAAGACCTATAAGAATAGAGTTTAGGGAGTTTCCTAAGCAACCCTTTAGTTTTATGATTGCTAAGAATAAATGAAGAAGTGAGTTGTTTTTAGCTGAGGATAATAAGGTGGGTAGTAGGTAGGTAGGTAGGTAGGTCAGTGGCTCTAACATGTGAGAGTTTTCCTCCCTTAGGCTTATGGGACGCATAGGTAAACGTATCGTGAAAAAGGTGGGATACATGTATTTAAATTAATGTTTGTCTGACTTATGTTGATTTGTTTTTGGCTTTGACATAAGCTGAGTTATCAATCTGTACCTGGGGTCTGGGCGGTTGGTTACCCTGTTGGATGACTTTTAAGGGGGTCTTAATTAAATGGGTATTAAAATTTACAATAAAAGTGTAGAGCAGATGTACTGAAAATGATATTCGAAGCCGAGGCCGTTAACTCGGCACTCTTGACGTACATTAATTAAATGTTTAGTTAAATAAATAGATTACTGCAGACGCGAAGAAAAGCGGATTTTAATTACTGTGAAAATTGGATTAAGTATAAAATAAAAAGTGTCGGTTGGTAACGCTACCAGCTTTTTGGTAGCGGCCGAATTAACAATTTCGATCAAATTTCCAATATTTATTGTGGAACAGAAACCACCTTGGCAGCTGCAGACGGCGGAAGCAGCGAAGCGGATGACCTCCCCCTATTGGAAGGATGCAGGTTATAGTCCAGAATGGAGTCAGACCTGGGCGCTGATTTAGTCGCCTGCGGTAACAATAATCAAAATCCCGGGTCAGATGAGGGATTAGGAACAGCAGCTTCAGAAAATCCATCGCAGACAACTGCCAGAAGCGACGTGGAAATATTGACCACGGGGGAAGCGATGGATAGCGGGGGCATTGATGAGATGCAATTAGCCACGTCGTGGTTATCGTGACCGTTGTTCAGGGTTCTTTCCAGTCCGGCCAAATCGAAAATACAAGTAAGAAGCTTACCAATAGAAGCTCAAAACAACGCAGTTGTCTATCATGTTATTGGCAAGACGCGATGCGGGGAAACGCACCAAAATACAAGATGAGTTAGTGTGCAGCAGCTCAACAAAAAAAGGTCCCAGAAAGTCTTCTTTTTTTTCTTCTAATAGGCCATTTAGAAAATGAGCCAGAGTTAACACAGGATTTTCTGAAATCGACAGAAGGGGTCGAAGGGGGAGGGAACCAACTGTCCGATATAGGTGGTGATCCTGTCTCCTTAACTCTATCAGCCCATTTGGCACCCACAAAATTGGTGGCATTATCCGACCATATCTGTCTGGGTTTGCGCCGCGTACAAATAATCCGTTAAAGCGCGTTTAGAAACGAAGCTGTGGAAAGGTGGAATGGTCAAAGCAGAGGAAATACGAGCATTCCTGTTATATCAAAGCTTTGGAATCCTTCAACTCTCTCGGTCGGAAGATCAGCCGTGACATGCTTTAGTAGACGAGGCTCAGTGCAAAAATAGCGTATGCATTATTTTAAAATCCTTAAAACGGTGTTCGTCCCCCCAATAGACCAGTATTGGGACGCGCAATAGCAGATGGGTTCTACCTTGAAGATCCTGGACAGAAATCCCTTCGTGACGGATGCGGTGGCCAAATTTGTAGATGTAGGCTATGTCCCTGGGTGGAGCCGTACCCAATACCAACAAGACCAATGGTGGACCTACCAACAGGACAGGACAGAACAGAACCTACCAAGCCCATCGGGTCATAAAAACGAGCGACGGAAGATAGGATAGATCTTCTGGTTGGTTTGGCGGTGGGCTGAAGGCTTCAAAGGAAAACAGTAGAAGGGGGAGCATAAGAGTCCCATGCTAATCTTTGTGTCTTTGTGAACCGATTGTCATCGTCGATCTATCGCTATCACTTTCGTCGTCTATCACTTTCGGGCACTCCTTCCAAACCCTCTGGGATGTTGGAACCACTTTTCCTTAATTGAAACTGACCCTTGTTCGAAAAGCTCGATTTCCGGGCTATTATCTCAACCGCTTCGGACTTCGTTGAGGTCGTCCACATCAAAATTTTGGAGGACTAGAGCCAACGGGAAACCAGTACGTTCATCCTTATCTAGCTGGTGCATTGAGCGAATGGATAGAAAAGACTCAGGCTTTGTGCGTCATCATGTATCTCTGCAGAGGATTCAATGCAGCAAACTATCGTCTGCGAAGCCGACGACGTCGCATCCTGATGGTAGCTGTAGCTTCAGTATGCCGTCGTACATCACGATCCACAACAGTGGTCCAACAACAGTGGTGTTGCCCCAGTCCGTGGAGTTGAACGCATTTCGGATGCCCAGTCAAGTCAGATTAGGCAGTACTTTTTTGCGCCACCCTTCCACCTGGTTTCGGCAATGGCGTTTCTGGCCACGTTGACGACTGCAGCTATGGCATCCACCGTTGACCCTCTCTTCCGAAAGCCGCAATGGCTAATTGAAAGCGCTCCTAGCGTTCCACGGTTGCTGAGAGCCTCGTGGCGATCAGTCTCTCGAAAACCTTTAAATCATGTCTAGCAGGCAGATTGGGCAGTAGGATAACGGCTCGTCCCTGGGCTTACCCGGCTTGAGCAACACACCTCCTTGGAGGCACTTATTGTACAGACTGGCGACGGTTAGGAACAGCCAGTCCCCCCTTGGTTGTCATCCGGGGGGTGCTCTGCAGGGGTACTGGGGAATAGCGACCCACGATGGTCCTAAGCACGTCCGAGTCTGTGGCGCATGGATTCCGGCGCACAGTCTTTTCACCACAAGTCTGTAGGCTCCAGAAAGCACTTCCATTTGCTGTCCCGTATTGCCAACTTCAGGTCTCTTCTCCGTTCTTTAAAGGTTGCCGTAATGTGATGCCTCTCGCTCGTTGCATCAGCCTTCTTACCTTCATGCCTGATAAGTCGCAACAGCTTCAGTGGCCGCACAGGGCACATGAAGCAGGCAGAGAATTCAGGAGCAATCACAGGCTTATATTTAAAAATTTTTTTTTCCTTCACGAAAAATTTAATTTGACCCATAACCTTGAGGCACCCCTGATCCAAAGTCCAGAACAATCACCCACATTTTCCGCGGTACACCTAAGAGAAGCAATTCATCAAATTTTACCTATAATATACTTAATTATGTAGGTCTTGTAATTGCGTTAACCATCATTGTTTTTATTACATTTCAGTTTTGAAATTTATGTATACCAACAAAAAAAAAATGGGATCTTTGTTGGCCTTTTTTCTCGTTAGACAACAATGTCATTAGGTTTCGAAAATCCGCAAGGAAAACAGTGAGATCCCCGTTTGTATCGATGCCTTCGAAAAATTCGTTTGGGCAGCGTCAATTATATATAAATATAGTATATTTTAATATATGTTACATATGTTTATATATAAATCTAACAGAGCTTGTTATTTATTAAAGGCTGGAATTTAAACGTTAATTAAAGCTCCCGAAAACGCTCGATAACTTAACATTTGGTGAACCCCGACGTGATTGTGATTGGGAAAATAATTTTTTGAATTATTTTCCATTGAAAATTTGAGCTGCGCGGCTTAAAATATAAAATAAATTAAAACCTTTAAAACATTATTATGTTACCCTTTCTTTATATTATTATCTGCCCCCGTACCCTTTCATCCAGGTAACTCTGCAATTTTGATTACAAAATCTTTCGCATGCATGATCTGTGATGGCCATTCTCAGATAATAAACTCCTGCCCAAGTTTATTAATTTTTTTAATTCACAAAAACAATTAATTTTGCCTCAAGTTTTTAAGCTTGTCGCCTGAGGATCGTTTAGGCGAAGTTAGGCGACTCGATTTATGCCGTAAGTGCCTTGGATTTAGTCATTTTTTTTTGCATTGCAATGCTTCAAGCTTCCGTGCGTATGAACGCAGGCATCATAGTCTGCTGCATTTTGGTGGCAACTCGTCAGCTAGTATTCAAGGCTAACACCCCTCTCCCGGGGTTTCCGCAGCTAGCGACGCTGTTTCTCATTCAGCGTCCGCTGACGTCAATTCTTTCGGCGCTAAGGATCGTTTTGGTGATGTGGTGCTGCTAGCCACTGCCAATACTCTAGTCAGGAACCGCTCCGGAGTTCTACTGCCCTGCCGAGCGCTGCTCGATTCTGGCTAGCAGGTATACCTAGGAAGATAAGATCTCAGGTGTCTGTATCCGGTATAGGCAACGCAGGGTTTCTACAGATGGGTTTTCTGTGCAAGTTAACTTTTGATGACGGCAGCAACTTCACGAAAACGTTAGGATTGGCTTGATATCCTTCCACTCATCAGCTGCGTCGAAGCCGTCTCGACGTTCTTTCTTATCATCAATACGTACGAGCACTCACCAGTATTAAAGCCTACGGAGCATGTGTCTACACAGTTTCCAGATCGCCAGGGGCTGAGAGCCGACTTAAGACGTCAACTGTGCCGAAGTTAGAGCTGGCAGTCTAGGCGCTTACAAAGGGAAGTTTTTGTTGGTGCGATTCTTCAGTTGTGCTGTCCTGGATTCGAGATGAGCCTGCCAGTTTTAACGTTTTGGTCGCCAACCACTTATCAACCATCTAAAATCTGACTCATTCCATGGAGTGGCTTTATGTGCCTACGTCGAAAAATCCAGCTGACATCTTATCTCGTGGAGCGCTTCCTGCTGAGCTGATCGGATCCAGTTTATGGTGTCAAGGGCCGCCCTATCTTTTAAAGACACAGGAGGACTGGCCTGCGACGATAGTAATCGAGAAGCCAGTTTTAGAACTTCACCCTTCAGTTTTTTTGATGAAGTTGCCAAATAAAGATCTCGTGGCAACATGCAAATACGCTAACTCCTTTCCAACTCTTCAGCGATTGTTTTCGTAGGTCTATAAGTTTGGCAGACGGGATCGGCATAAAGGAATTACCGTTCATGATCTCACATGCTTTTGTGGGCAGTATAGCTTGCTCATTTGGGTGTTGAAATAAGGACGTTGCAGACAAAGGGAATGGTTGCCTCCTCCCGTTCGCTGGCTTCGTTATCCCCCCTTCAGTCTGGATTTCTTCGAATAGACGTGCGTCTCAATAATTCATCCTTGGATTTTGATGGTCGACACCCAGTAATCATGCCCAGGAGCCATCCGGTAACGCGAAGCATAACCCTTAGCTTTCATGGACACAACCTGCACGACTGACCTCGATCGTTATTGGCGATGATACGCTCGCAGTATTGGCCGATTTGGGGGAGAAAAACTTTGCTCTAGGCGACAAATAAATGTGTGAGTTGCTTTCGGACGAAACCTTGTTTGTTGGAGCATGTAATGGGCGATCTTCCGAAGGAGAGAGTGAAAGGTTATCAAGTCTTTGATGTAACCGTCATCGATTTTTGCGGTCTTTTCTTCTATAAGTCGGAGGTTCGCCACAAGGCTCCCCTAAAATGTTACATCAGCGTCTTCATTTGTTTCACGACAAAGCCCGTCCATTTAGAGCAGGTGAGGGATTTGTCCACCGCCGCTTTTCTGCATGCACTGAGGAGGTTTATTTCTATCAGGAAGAAGCCTCGACAGATCTGGTCTGACAACGCCACCATTTTCGTTGGAGCCCAAAATCAGTTGAGCGAATTAATGAGACTATTTGTTAGCGACGAGCACCATAGAGCTGTCTTGAATTTTTGCCTTCCAGAGTCCATTGAATGGAAGTTTATCCCTCCTTTCTTCCCACTTTGTTGGCTTTTGGGAAGCTACTTTTAAGACCACCAAATATCATTTTTACAGGGAGCGAACAGTCGTGGCTTCGGCTGTACTAAAGGCCGACGAGTTACAGATGCTGCTGTACAATATTGCTGCAGTGATTAATTCGAGGGCGTTAGTCCCTCTCTCTGAAAACCCCTCTGATATGGATGTCCTGACTCCTAATATCTTCTGCACGGCGGGCCTCCTTTCAGTTTCAGTGAGCCAGACCTGACAAAATTCAACATAAATGGGCTAGATGCTTGACAATGCGTCGTCTTTCTTCTGTTGCAGCAACGATCTAAATGTCTCAAGTCAAGGCATAGCTATAAATGACATCGTGCTGTTGAAGGACGAAAACCTCCAATGAAGTGGCCCCTGGCGAGGGTGACAGAAATGGTCGTCGGAGATGACGGAGTGGGTCGGGTGGCGCTGCTGAGGATGGCATCCGAAACTGCAAGGACAGTCAACAAATTGTGCCTGCTGCCCTATCATGATGCTGTTGAAAGCTCATCTTCCAACGGATGGAGTATGTCAGGTCAAGCAGCCGGCGGAAAGTCTGGCCGGCAATAATTTATTAAACTCGTAACGTCACTTTCTTTTTTCTTTATGTCCCTATTCGCGTCGCCCGCTCTCATGCATTCGATCGGCCACCTGCATCTGCCGTCAAGCGCTATCCTTGTCTCGCTCTCTCGCGGTATCTCTCGGTCGCTCCGCAGCATCAAGCATTGAGCCGCGCTCCCGCGTCACTCACTTTTTGGATCGGTCTTCAATCCTACGCACAGATCCCATATTTTGTATATCAACAGCCACAGTTTCGGCGGTCCTGTTTGAACAAGGAATAGCCTCCGGCCAGCGTTTGAATATGTCTATCATGGTAAGACAGTACCTGTTTTGTTCATATGAGAGAGATTTGAGCGTTTATCTCGACGTTAGTCTCCGAACTGCTTTTATTAAAGTCTCTTTATCTATATGCAAATTTACACAGTTGTCCATAATTTTGACAAATGCATGGTAACTCTTATATTAAGAGAGGAGAGTTTAAGTTTTTTAATTAAGTATACATATATAACACATCTCCTCTGTTCAGTTACCGAGCTTTTTTAATAAAATATAAGTACCTTTAAATTTAAATGTATGATTACAATTTATTTAAATGATTTGGTTTATATATAGAACATATGGCATATGTATGTGACTGCGTAGCGTTGAAGACCGAATTAGAATAAGAAACGCGGGAGCGCGGCTCAACGCCCGCTAGAGAGCGAGACAATGAAAGCCCTTGATGCAGGTGGCCGATCGAATGCACGAGAGCGAGCGACGCGAATAGAGACATAAAGATAAAAGGAAAGATAATTAAATTCAATAAATTGCCGACCAAACTTTCCGGCGGCTGCTTAACCTGACATCCTCCTTTATTTAATAATTATTTTAGTTTTTCGGTTTCCTAAAATCTTATCATTTTGCCAATTACTTTATTCTTTCATTGATATACATACGACGGCTATATGCCCTTTTCTTCCGCACTTGTAGCATACGGCATCGCGCAACTTGCACTTTTCTCTTGCGTGAGACAGACAGAGCACGATTTGAATGCGTTATTATTTGATTTTGTTACTGCCGGGTCTTAAGGGCATTAAGAGGTACATATTCTTATAAATTTTCTTTTAGCGTTGCTACGGTTTTTGTTGTTGTCTCATGGGTCTCTGCTATTATAAGTACATCTTCAAGAGTTGGTGGCGTCTTTTTAAGAGCCAATAAGCGAACTGCATCATATGAGTATGTACTATTTTTTCCGGATTATTTTATCCGAAAAGAATTTTTAGAAGTTAGGATACTTATGTACCGTACCTTGAAAGGAAGTAAGCTTTTTGTTTGAGATTTGCACTGACCGAATATGCGTTAAATGTAGCAATAATTGTTCGAGATAAGACTCCCAGCTTTGTAAATCTTTTATAAATACGTGCAACGGAGAACGTATATGTCGGAATCTTGATGAATATCAACACCTACGTGAAACGATTAATCTTTTTCATGTCGCCAAAATGTTATGTTCATATGAGAGAGATATGAGCGTTTATCATGAAGTGTGGCTCCGAACTGCCTTTATTGAAGTCTTTCCAACTATATGAGAATTTACAGAGTTGGCCATAATGTTCGCGAATGCAATGTATGGTAACGTAAGTATAAGAGAGGATGGTTGAAGTTTTTTAATTTAGTATACATGTGTAACAGTACCAAAAATTTTAAAGGAATGGCATGACTGTCATCGGGGAAAGCAATTTTCTCGTTCAGGTACTCGATGACGAGTCTCCTCATTTCTGGCCATATAAATATTTGCTTTATTTGCTGCAACGTCAATCTGCCGCCGAATGCAGGAAGCTTTGGAAAAATGAACAAATTTGGATACGAAGAGACAGAGCGATATTAGTTTAACGGCACAATAAAGGGTAGCGGATTTGTGCAGCTGATGAAAAGCTTCCATTTTTTTGGCGGAATTTTCCTTGGAGCTGGTTGTTGCCTCTTTCCAGCGATGAGGGCAACAGGAACTAAAGTATAAAAGGTTTGTAAGGGAGTGGGGAGAACTGGACTTACGAGTATGAGCTTCGTTCCTATATACTGTCATATATACTTTTTTAATAAGTTGGCGTAAGGATTCGGCGTTGACTGCTTATGTTTCCGGGCGAGAAATTGAATTCACAGAAGAACTTGCGACTGAATTGCTCGGAGCGATGGCGAAACCCGGACAGTATTATGGGAAACAGCGTACGAATTATTCGTTCACTACTGGATTCCGGAGCTAATCCATGCATGTGCGTCAAAGGTTTCACCGCGATCGACGTTGTTTTGACTCAGCAGATTCAGCAAATTTGTTGAGCAAAAGGGCATTTGAAAGGGCATATTTTTTTTGCTACCGGCAGATAAATGACTATATCCTCTACGGTCAGAACAACATCTGAATCCAAGTTTACAGGGATGTGATCAAATTTGTCGTGTTCCACCTGGGCGAAGCACAGCTGGGGATTATAGCCGGTGAATTTTGATAAGTGGATCATTGCACGTGCCATTGCCTAACGCTCGCCGGTTGTCCTGCAGATGAGCTCACTTGCAGCGCCTTAATTTGAGATTGAAGCTCCTTTACTATATCCAAGAGTTGTTTCATATTGTCGGGCATGATTTTAAAAGAGTCATTATTGTAGATTATCTCTTTGGGATAATCAAATGTTTTGTTGGTAGCTTCGCTTTTTGTATGTGAGTGTGTGAATTGCGGTCAAGTTTTTAATTGAGAAAACATGATGCCATTTAAGAGTTTCTATTTGAGAGCTGCACTCGATCGTGTCGGTGTCACCACTTTAGTAACTCGGACTAATTGTCAGGTTTGCGTAGTTTAGTGTCGTAGAAGATTGAAGAGAGTTGTTGATCGATATTATTTTGTGTAGTGATGAGTTATTAGATCACGCCCCTCCCAAACGTTCTTGTGTTGCTCTACACTGACAGAGCTTCAGCGGCGATTAGCTGACATCTCGTCAGAAGTAATCCGGAGGAATTAGTCAGCCAAAAAGAGAGTGATCGAAAGTACTCTTCCCGTTTCTAACCTTCGCATTGGTGCCGTTTATCTGGTCGCGTCGGATGGACCCGGATAATGGAGTTTCGCAGCACACCTCGAGGTTTCCCCCCAAGAGAGACCTTCGCACACCTGATGGAAACATTTTTATCCTACTGTGTATTCGCGCACGTATTGGGTGTAGCTTGCACTTCGAGGAACGCCACACGACCCGTCTGTTCAATGCAACCTCTCAACACGACCCAAGTCTATACAACTTAATCCACCTGTCTCTTTAGAGCTATAAGATTTTGAATGGAGACTTCTATAGTACACGCAATCCGCCTTCCACACCTACAAACGACAGAGTTTTGTAGCGGCAGAATAGTAAAGAATTTTGTAAAAGTCCGATTCTTAACAGAATTTCACCATAAAATCAATTTTCTAATAAAAATGTTGGAAACAGCCCTAACCATCTTAAAAAATAGCAAGGTTGTGCCATTTCCAATCGTTCAGTTATATGACAGCTACAAAATATAGTCGGCTGATTCTTATAATCCCCCCCACTAATGGCTACTACTTCAGCCTCAGGGAGTCTGAAGGACTCCTTTAGGCTCAAATGTTCACAAAAGTAACCGCCTCCCACCTGGTCGTTAAGTTATCATCCATCTGTGTAGATAAGAATGGAGCCCTCCGGTCCCGGTGTCCGGTCGTCCCATTCCTCCCTCGAGGGGATGATGATTCTGTAATTATTGGTGGGTTGGTCGATGGGCACGCAGTAGTCCGTGCCCCCCTCAGGCATGAAGTGATGTAGGTTTAGTCTGGTATGACCAAAACTATTCTTGCTCCATAGATTCGCCTCTCGCAGTCTTATTGCCGCCAGTGTGGCTATCTTTACCCCCATCAGTTCTACTGGTAGTAGGTCAAGGATGATATCTAGGGCGTCGCTAGGCGTAGTGCGTAGACTGCCTGTTATACAGACTTCCGCCATGTGCTGCATCTTTCTGAACCTTTTCCTGCATAAGGAGTTGTCCAGGGCTGGCCACCAGACCACAACTCCATAGAATAAGATTGGTCTGATGATCGCTGTGTATAACCATCTGACTATCTTGGGGGACATTCCCCATTTCAGGCCTACCGCCTTGCGGCAGGTATAGAGTGCTATTGCCGCTTTCTTAGTCCTCTCAGCGGTGTTCAGCTTCCAGTCCAGTTTCCTGTCTAGAGTGATGCCTAGGTACTTCGCACTATCACTAAGAACTAGTGATTCCCCTAGAAGTTTCGGAAGCCTTAGATTTGGTATTTTGTACTTCCTGGTGAACAGCACGAGCTCTGACTTGGACGGATTGACTCCCAGCCCGTTCCTTTGCGCTCAGGCCGACAGAACTTCGAGCTTCCCTGTCATTAGGTCGCATAGCGTTTGTGGGTATTTCCCTACGAAGGCAATAGCAACATCGTCCGCGTACGCAATGATCTTACAGCCGCCACCCTCCAAGGATCGTAGTAGGCTATTAACCGCCACGTTCCAGAGTAGTGGTGAGAGTACACCTCATCGCGGGGTGCCCCTCTTGACGTATCTTCGAATAGTCGAACCTCCAAGAGTACCCTCGACACTCCTGTCGACCAGGATCTGCCGTATTAGGTCAATTGATCGGTCGTCTTTTTCAAGTCCCGTCAGTGCATCAATGATTGAGCACGGCAAGATGTTGTTGAAGGCCCCTTCTATGTCTAGGAAAGCTACAAGTGCGTATTCCTTAAAGTTGATCGCTCGCTCAGCGATCATAGTGTTTTCGTGCAGGGCTATTTCGGTTGATCGGGCCCTTTTGTAAGCATGCTAAGAGCATGAGATGTCCCTTGGCTTAATGGTTAGTTGGAGATGGAGACTCAAGAGTCTTTCCATAGTCTTAAGGAGGAAGGATGAAAGACTTATAGGTCTGTAGTCCTTAGGGGTGCAGTGGGATGGTTTGCCCGCCTTGGGTATGAAAACAACCTTCGTGCACAGCCACGCCTTTGGTACCATACCAGTAGTGAAGACTGTACTGAACTGACTGTACTACTGATTTTCTTGATCCATTTCCTTAGGTTAATACCGGCCCTGGATAACTGAGCCGTTATAATACCGTCTGGGGCCGGAGATTTGAAGGGTTTAAAGCTTTCTATTCCCCACATAAGATTTCTGTCACTAAGTAGGTAGTTGAGTAGGCCCTGATGGCCCTGGCTACGCATCTCCTGGGTTGTTTCTTCCGATGAGCAACCCGGGAAGTGTGCATTGACAAGGGTCTCCAGGGATTCCTGACTTGAGGTTGTTCACCGCCCATCCGTGTTCTTAATATAACCTACGATGGGGGCTGTAGTAGAGAGAATCTTTCTTAAGCGGGCGGCCTCTGATGTCTCCTGGATATTGGTGCAGAAATTGGCCCAGGCAACCCTCTTTGCCTTACGCAATTCTTTGTTATACCGCCTGAGTTCAGCTTTATTGGCCGCCCACGCGTCATCTGTGTTGGTACGGTGCGCGTGGTTAAAGGCCCTACGTGCATTTTTCTTGAAGGGGGCTAGTGACGAGGTCCACCATGGTGGCTTCTTCGATCTGCTGCTACCTAATCTTTTCTTGGGGCAGGCCCTGTAGTATGCTTTTGCCCTCGTCGCAGTAAGCTTTTCTACCATGGCGTTGAGCCCCTGTAAGTCTCGATAGTCTCTGAAGGTGGTTCACCTAGATCTCTCGAGTATCTTTTTATAGAGCTCCCAGTTTGCCTTCCTAGGGTTTCGAACTGCTTGCTTGGTGACGTTTTCAAAATTTACGGCTACCTCAATGTAGCGGTGGTCTGAAAAGGAGTGTTTGTCTAGGACTCTCCAGCTGGTGATTGCATCAGCCAGGGAGTGCGAGAATAGTGTAATGTCAAGAACCTCTCTCCTGTTCTTGACGACGAAGGTGGGTTCTGAACCTCATTTACCCACTAGAAGCTTAGAGCTGAGGATAAAATCGAAGATTGACTCACCCCTCTCATTTGTGTCCATGCTTCCCCACTGACTATGATGAGCGTTTGCATCGCATCCTATTATTAGGTCGATTTTCCTCCTCTCGCTGTCTTCCACTAGCCGCCTGAGTAGCAAGAGTCTGCGAGATGGAGCAGGAGTCTGCGCCTGAGTCTGCGAGATGGAGCAGGAGGGCGGCGGATGCCACCTTACTGTGATGGAGATTTATCTGCAGGAATGTCAGAGGCATCCTTTAGATTTTCCACCACAGTAACCTCAGCCTCGGTGTCGGAGCCTAGCAGTGAGTCCTCCTTCATGCCGATGCCCCCAAGAGCCCTTGCCAGGTCACTCTCCTCTGAGGTGTACCCTTCCAGGATGTCCTCCTCCACATCTGACATTCCTTCTGGGCGGACCTCTTCGGTCGGTTCCCCCAAGTCAAATCGATGCCTCCTGGCTTATTCTTCGCATCCGACTTGTAGATCCTCACTGCTACGTGCTCGAACACGTACTTAATACGGCTACCAGCACCCTCCAGGATCCTAGCAGTCCTAATTGGAGTGAGGACGACCTGCCTTCTTAGTCCCACTGCTTCCTCCACCTTGGCGACCCTCCAGTCCGCCTTAGGGAGTGTGAGATTGCACATTTTGAGCATGGCCAGTATGGTAACAGGGTCCGCCGGCTTCTCTGTCAGCCTTACGCGGGCCCTCGGTTTGCTGGGGATCTTGTCCCAGTCCACCGCCTCCAGACTGGCTCCTGGGTAAACCTCTCCAAGCGACGCAATCATGCGCTTGTAGAGGCTTACAGACCTCGCATCTTGGCACGCTATCACCTTGATGCAACCCCTGTATCACCCTGCGTCTTCGCAGTCCGGTGGAGGTCCTCCGCTCTTGAGCATCTCCTCCATGAAGCGCCCATGCAGCTCGTTCACCACCCTCCGCCAAAGCTCCTTGGGAATCAGGCCATCTTTGGAGCCGTTGTCAACGACCCTAATGATGGTCCTGCCCTGTTGCGTCTGCACCTTTTATTTCTTTGCTAGGGGCGCTCCACCGTCCGCCGACCTCTGCCTCTTCGCACTTTGTGCTCTATCCTTGGCAGAGTCGCCTACTTCTGTCGGCTTCTTCGGATCCAGTCTTACACCCGCTTTTGCTGGCTGAAAGTCAGGCAGGATTTCCCTCGCCCACTTTATTATCTCAGCCTGGTCGGGGTTGGATTCCGCCGATGGGTCTGCCCTCATCAGAATGATGGCCGCTCTCCTCCTATCCTTGTAGGAGCCCTTCCGCTGCAAGGGGCCAGCAGTCGCCGGACCGGGGCCTTCCTTAGGGGTACCGCCGGTTCGAGAGGAGCTCGACCCTGAGGTCTTGCCCCCCACACCGTTCGGTGGTCCCATAGTGGGCCCCGTTTTGGGGGTCGGTGCCTTGGCATCTCCCCCTACATCGGCGCAGCTCGCCTCCGGACGTTGTCCCTTAGTGGGGAGCCTCGCCATCCCAGTATCTCTTTGGCCTCTATCTGCCTTGGAGATTGACGGATCCATGATCCCATTTACGGACTTTCTTGGGGAGTTCCGTTCCACACTTTTTTTGTTTGTGTTGTTTCTAGAATTCATATTTGGACCCACGAGTAGGCGGGAAGGGGTTCGTCCATCATGACATAGCCCGCTTATCATGATAAGCCTGATTGAAACTGAGGGGTCGGCCGGTCCCCCAGAGTCCGCATATTAACGTCCGTGCACCCCCCGGACATGCATCCCTCGGCATATGCTGTTCCACCTTGGATTGGGCTGATTTGAGGAAGGGAGTGTTCCTATCCCCGCCCGACTACGATTCGCCAGCGTCCTCGGCAGAGACATGACCTTACCGGGACCTGTTACCAGCCGCCCTCACGTGGAGAGTATAGTCGCACTACCAGCGGTATACACAGTTACGGCACATGAAATCATGCGTTTCTCCCCCTGTAGTACCCGTTGGCTGACGGACATCTTTCTAACTTAAAAAACCCCAAAGTTATGGCAATTCCGATCGTTCTATGAGAGCTATAGGATATAGTTGGCCGATCCTTGTGAAATTTTTTACATAAGAAAACACCAAAGTAATGCCAATTCCGATCGTCCACGACAGCTATAGGATATAGTCGGCCGACCCTCAAGAAATTTCGTACATAAGATGACCAAACATAACATGTGTGGAAAGTCCAAACACTCTAACTTAAAAAGCACCAAAAACAGTGACACAAGATATATAGAGTTGTTGTGGTATGGATTTTTAAACAAACAAATAAAAGAATGATAGAAATTTAAATTCCACGTCGCGAAACAATACTTTTAAATTTTAAAACATGTCAATATTACAGTTTATATTTATAAATTACATTATAAATATTTGTCAACAGAAATGAACCATTTCCTGTGGAAAAAATTTAAAAATATATATATTTCTTCAATCATTGTCGCCCCCTTCCCCTCGGTCTCAATATTATAAAAATTTGCAAAAGAAAAAGTTAAAGGGCAGCCATATTGTGTATATTTTTTTCGATGTCATTGTCGACCAACTATATTTTTTAAACTAAGTGCATCGTCTATCAAATTATTCAACTATCAGTTAGTTTAATAATTACTTTCGGTTTCATTTTTTAATATTAGTAAATTATTTTATTATATGAAAATAAAAATTATAATAATTCGCCTATTACTTTAACATAAAAATTATATTATGATAAAAGTAAAACTTATTATTCGCATCTTATTGAAATTAAAATTACAACTTATTTAATTTAATTAATTAAAAAACATTTAAACTAATAATATTATATATTAAAATTTGCGTAGCTTTAGCTTTCTTTATTGGAAAATTAAATAATTTTTAATAAAATGGAGAGTAATAAACAGAAACTTAATTTCACGACCCTTAAGGATTTGAAAAGAAGATTAAATGTGAATGTTAAAAGCATTCGCCGGTTAGAGGAACGTCTGGAAGCTGCATCACTTCCTCTAGAAAAGACGGAGCTAGAGTGCAGGCTTCAGCTTTTAGATAAAACAATTTCTAAAACAATGGCAAGGGTTATGTAAGGGTTAATCAGCTACTGCAATTTCTGCAACCCCAATTCGAGCTTGACTTCTCAGTTTGGCATTACCAAAATTCAGTGAAAATTATTCGGAGTTCAGAAATTTTATAAGTCTTTTCGAGACCTTAGTACACAAAGATGTGAAGATATTATCGAGAAAATTAATCATTTAATTTCTTGCCTCTTTAGTGAAGCCTAAGGAACTATCAAGGCATTCCAGGTCACCGAGAATAATTATGACAAAGCTATCGCTAATCTAAAAAGAGTCTATGATAACGAATGTTTCATTTTTGCGAACCAATTTGTTCAGCCTTCCGAAATTTCCCCGCCGTCTGCGTCGTCGTTGAGGGGTCTCATCGACACTGTTTCATCGATTTATGGATCATTATTATCCATAGGAGATGACACTAAAATTGCAAACTCAATGATTATACATTTAGTTTTGAGTAGAGTAGATCCAGTGACCAGGAAGAGTCGCTGGATAATGAGAAATTTCCGCTGTGGTCCGATTTCGAAAAAATATTAAATCGTAGGTACCAACACCTGTCTGCTGAAAAGACTGGCGAACCAAAACAGGAGAAAAATGGATTCAGCAAGCAACTTAATAGAAGTTCGTTGGCTTGCTCCTCTGCCAACACCAAACCAGCTTGCAGTTATTGCAGTGCAGTCCGTTTGCTCGCCTTGCTATAATGCAAAGGTTTGAGTTTGTTAAGTTAGTCTTCCTCTGTTTAAATTCAATTTGGATTCAGCATAAAACAAATTAAAAAAGTGAATAGCATTTTTCTCTTTTTATATTTAATTTGACATTTACTTTGTTTCTGGTTCCAGTAATGTACATCAATATACAAAATTCTAAATAAAAATTTTTAAAATAAACTGAATTTTAAGAATCTGCGTCAGTCCAGACTCCAGTCCAACGTTTCGAGTCGACGAGGTTTTACTTGATAAAATGTGTCAACAACTTCTGTAACTGGAACTTCAATTTTTCGATGAATATTTCCTAAAGCTAGCCCATTAAATCTAGGCATAAGTCAGACATCCTCACACGCAGATAGCTTTTCAATCTCTTTAGCAGAGAAAAAGTCCGTTTGGCAGTTACTGAGGTGACTGGGATCGTAGAAAATTTTTTGAACGTAGCAAAATTTGAACGTTGGGGAAATAATGTTCGAGTCCACCTCGAGTGGACCTTTTCAGACCATCGAATACACGTTTTTTACTCATGATCTTTGCTATTATAGATTGAAAGTTCACAATTCGGAAAACTAACCGAACCGAGGCATCGTACCATCAGTATGTAGATTAGTGCGGTTTTTTGCCGACCATATAAGCGAGGAAGCTTCAGGTCGAATCCAATATAAATTGTAAAGTATATAAAAATGTAAAGTTCTGGAGAATCCTGCTCAATGTCACAATTTTAGGCATTGACTGTTTTGAAGAATTGCAGAGAAATGAGGAATTCGGTTTTCACAATAGCGGACGTGCTTTCCCCGAGCTCCGGGGAAACTGCAACATAATAGTTTTAATAAAACAGTCAACCACAAAACAAAAATAAAAATTCTTGGGTAACCTAATATAGGCTAAAAGACGCTGAACCATATTTTATTAAAAGCAATAGGCAAGCTTTTATAACAATTGTGATGTGCTAAAACAAAAACTAGTGCATTGTTTTAAATAAATAAGTTCCATGCAATGAGCTCACTGAGCAACGATGAAACGAACGAGCGTAGAAGCTAAGTGAACAATAGAAACGGCTTCTACTCTTACTTTGTAACCCGCGATACCGAAATGGAAAAATCGGCGATTAAGAGCAACCCGGCTGTTCCCACCGCTGAAAGCCAAAGGGCACGGTCTTGCTCACTCCGACTCCCGCGTCATAGAGTTCGTAGTGCAAAAACCCTCCAATGGCCTCCAACCCCACAATTTCAGTAACCACAGCGACAACTCAAAATACCGCCACATCAACGACTACAGCGATTACAAAAACAACAACTTCGGAATGTGCCAAAGCGGCTCCGGCCAAACAGACTGGAATGGATCACTACATCCATATTAAGCGCCAGCTCAGCCCGCAGAATAATCCGGCAGGCAATAAAACAAAAATAACCGCGTCCAGAAGATCGACGAAGAACCAGGCAGATCCAGTAGTAACAGATTTGCCTTTGGAGGTTGACGAAAACCAACCAGCTCAAGACACCGCAAAAAAAAGCAAGCCCCCTCCAATCTATATTAGGGAGAAAAAATGGTGGGTTTGTTGATGGTGGGTCCAACAATTCAGGAAGAGCTGTACACAACTCTTCTTCGATTTCCGACGGTTAGCCGACATAAAAAAGATGTATCGCCAAAGATGTATCGTGAATAAGGCAGATAGGCGATACCAGTTAATAGTGTCGAGAAAAGATCCATCGGAGTCCTTGAAATTGTGCAAACTCAAAACCGTTACATATGGCACTGCACCTGCCCCATTCCTGGCCATAAGGTGTTTAAAGAGGTTGAGTGAATCCATGAAAAATACATTCCCTCGAGCTGCTAAAGGTATTGGGTCTGACTTTTACGTGGACGATTTGTTAATGGTTGCTGGTTGCGTGGAGGAGCAAAACGCTGCATCCGAGAGCACCGTTAAGCCAATAACACTTTCGGACTCACAGCTGACTAAAGAATGAGGAATCGCTTGGGTTCCTAAAGATGATGTATTTAAATTTGAAATTGATACTTCAGTCATGGGTCAAAGATTATGATGAATCGATTCTATTTGGAATCAGCGTGGAACAAAATTCAGCTTGCCTTGTCACAGTTAGAAGATATCTCAATACCAAGATTTGTGATGAGTGAGCCGATGTCATCAATTCAAATTCATGCCTTTTCTTACGCATCGATGAGAGCCTATGCAGGTAAACCGCAGATAATGTGTCAGGAAGAGACGTACAGGAAACGGTAGAATCGGTCTAGTTTACAAGTCCATCGTTTCTAACAGAGCCGGAAGATAAGTGGCGAACCAGTCCCAGATGTAATCCGTCACCAGAGCTTTTGCAGATTTTAACAGAAAAGAATGCGGTCGGATTAACCGCAACGGTCTCCACCGCATATTTATTGACGAATATTGCTCCTATATCGTACGATGCCAAGTTTCCAATATTTATATCGAAGCGCTCTCAATTACTAGTCGAATTTTCATGTGGGTCCACGAAATCTGCAAAGAACCTACTGCTACGAGCGGTGGACAGCGCGAGGCTAACCGCAGAGGAGCTGCAGACCGTCCACGTTGGAGTCGAGTCTGTCCTGAACTCGAGGCCCCTGGGCAACCTGAGTCAGGACCCAAGCGACGGCGAGGCGTCGACTCCCGGGCACCTGTTGACAGGCGGACTGCTCATCGCCCAACCAGCACCGCGGAGCTCGGACCAGCAGGGTCTAACGTGCTTGTGGCGAAGCAAATGTGTATGTATTATGTATTATGGCTTAAGTCAAAAGTGTGCAACAAGACATCTTCGACCCTATAAAGTATATATATTCTTGATTAGGATAACTTCCTGAGTCGATATGAGCATGTCCATCTGTGCGTTTCTACGCAAACTAGTCTCTCAATTTGAAAGCTATCGAGTTGAAACTTTGCACACATTCTTCTTTTGTTTGCAGGCAGTATATAAGACGGAACGGCCGGGATCGGTCAACTATTTCGATCATTTAAGATATATATATAATAATATAAGCTGCTACCTAAATAAAAGGGTATATAAAATTTGGCTCCGCCCGAAGTTAGCTTTCCTTTCTTGTTATTATTATCTTTTGTTTGTTTTATTGGCGTGTACCTTAAAGATTTCGAAGACTTTTCACGGTACATAACGCACAAGTTAGAAATTATTCCATATGAGTCAATATTATAGTTATCTTATGGGGCATGTGATGAGATTTTTCGTGATAGGTCTTGTGATAGCCGGCCAACAATGCAATCCCGTTTTTTTTTTGGGTAAGATGATTTGATCTTCTGCTAGGCTTAATTGATCTGCTCCGCCTGATATTAATGGGTTGAAATGATTTGAATCTATCGATTAGGTCTCTGCACCCTTGATCCGTGGGTGCCTGGGACGTTCGGCTTTTCACATATATACCACAGGAAGTTTCACGAAAGTTACCGATTTCCAGGTTACCGAGCTAGGTTACCAAATATTCTATAGCCAGGAGTGGGCTGAGACCACCAAAAGTTCTGGGGAAAGCTGAAAACGATGGATTGGGCGAGAAGCGAACTTCAAACATTCATATAGCACGACGTCGACAGTTCCGATTCCAACTTAGCGCTTACATCCAAAAAGATCATTTGCGGAAATCGCGAAAAGCTGCATCCTAATCGAAGTGTTCGACCGCAGCAACCCCAAAAGCAGAATCCCCAGAGAGAAGTGGATAAGGGCGGAAGATCCCCAGAGAAAAGTGGAGATGGAAGGAAGCCGCCCTGGCAATTAAATGCTTCGAGATTCTGGCCAGGAAACCAGGCCTAACACCTGTCTGTAAAGTCGTGGGTTGTAACCAGGGCAGCTTCAAGGTTGTGGCTTGTGATGATTAGCGATCAGAACTAAGAGAATTTCGGAAGGTCTATGCGGGTGCCAAATTCGTTGTTCCCGAATGAGGGTATGGATTCCCGCATCCATCAAGCAGCCGGGTCTGTTCCTCACTATGCTCCAACGTTGCAATCCGCTCTAGAAGAAGAAAGCATTGCGCTCTAGAAGAAGTAAGCTTTCTGGACTAACGAAAAAAAAAATACAACTGGTTTGTCGGGTCAAGCAGCCGTTGGAAAGTTCTGGCCGGCAATAATTTATTGAACTTATTTATCTTTTCTTTATCTATGTCTCTATTCGCGTCGCCCGCTCTCGTGCATTCGATCGGCTACTTGCATCTGCAGTCATGCGCTAGCGTTTGTCTCGCTCTCTCACGGGATCTCTCGGTCGCTCCGCAGCATCAAGCGTTGAGTCGCTCTCCCGCGTCATTATTCTAATTCGGTTGTCAACCCTACTCAGTCACATATGTAAATATATCATTTGTAGAAACGCCAAAACAATTAAATAAATTTTATCAATATCTATAAATCGAACTGTGCTTGTTTTTATTAAAGGCAATATTTAAAACACAAAAATAAAGCTACCGAAAACGCTCAGTAACTAAACATTTGGTGACCCCGACGTGAGTGTGCTTAGGATTTAGGATTAAGCCTTGAAAATTTGGCTTAAAATAAATAAACATAAACAAATAAACAAATTAAAAAACATTATTCGGTTTGTGATTTGTGCGCGAAATATTAGCGTCTGTTGACATACATACATACGCTGTTTGCAATAAGCTACAATCGCTCATACATATATTACCCCGTTATTTAGAAGTTGCACGGTGGGTCGTGAGCTGACCATAAATAAACGAACTAAAATATTATTTTTGTTGCGAAAATGAATCCGTTTTTTGACTGTGCCTCTCCTGGAAGAAAATAATTCCTGAGCCAAAGGGCAGTTGTCCTTTTTGAGGACCTTCAAGGATTGCTGTGCTGTTAGCGAATTGGAAGGCATCGTCGCGGATTTCAAGAGCGCACACAAGGAGCTGTCCGCGCTGGATGTTTCAGAACTCAGGAGCGATCTACGCGTCAACGCTGATCAACGGTACTGCTGCCACCAATTTTGATGCGTCGTTCGGCAGATCTTTCCAGGCTTTGCCGCCACTGCCACTTCCCACTTATAGTGGAGGTTATGCGGATTGGCTTGAATTTCGGTCACTATTCTCGACCATGGTGGACACAAACCCATCCATAAGTCGGGTGGAGAAGTTTCAACGGTTACAGTCCTGCCTTCGTGAATCTGCATTGGAGACTGTTCGATCGTTGGGCTCACGGACAAAAATTATGACGTCCCATTTGAGCTGCTAAACAAAAGGTTTAGTAATCGCAGGCTTATTTTTCAAGCTCATGTTAATGAGATAATACATGTGAGGGCTGTAAAATCCGCATCGGGGACGAGGCTTCGCGAGCTTTCGGATAAATTTAATTCGCATATGCGAGCCCTGTCAAGCATGGGCACAACGAAGCAGATTGCTAGCTGCATTAAAATCCAAGTGCTGTTGCAGAAGGTTGATGATGCCACGCAATCTAAGTGGAAGGAAATGCAAGCTGACTCGGATTCCTTGGATTCCATTCCAACGTGGGAGTCCATCGCCAGTTTTCTTGAACAAAGATGCCGGACTTTGGAGAGCATGGATGTGCCGACGACATCACATCTTCATCCAGATAACTCTGCATTTGTGATCACAAATTCTGGCTCGCAGGTGCATCTAGTCACTTTAAGGCTGGCGGACCAGCTGACTCGGATTCCTTGGATTCCATTCCAACGTGGGAGTCCATCGCCAGTTTTCTTGAACAAAGATGCCGGACTTTGGAGAGCATGGATGTGCCGACGACATCACATCTTCATCCAGATAACTCTGCATTTGTGATCACAAATTCTGGCTCGCAGGTGCATCTAGTCACTTCAAGGCTGGCGGACCAGCTGCAGCTGCGGAAGATAAGGACTCCGGTGACTGTATCCGGTATAGGAGACGCAGAGTTCTCTACAGATGGGTTTTCTGTGCAAGTCAGCTTCCAATCCCAATGCTCTGACTACTCTGAGGAATTAACCGCGATCGTAGCCTCCAACATCACTGACCATCAGCCCAATTGACGTCATCTCTTGGAAAATTCCCGGCAATGTACAATGTACAGTTGATTTGCTACATGGAGCTGGATTATTTTACGAGCTGCTTTGTGTGGGACAAATTCATCTGTCTCCTGGTTTGCCCTCCATCCAAAAAACTCGGCTCGGTTTGTGGAGGCGGAGGCCCTGACGATGGTAAAGTCCTCATGGCAGCTGAGCAGTCAGAGTTGCTCGTCCAGCCTCAGACGGAGCCGGTGAAGGTTGAGTCTAATCGCAGTTTTGCGTCCAAGCCAAAGAAGAGCCGCCTCTGCAAAGTGCTCAGCGAGAAGGAGAAATATAACAGGCACCGTCGTCACTTCGAGCAGCGCATGGAGAAGTGTCTGGTCGGGATCTGCACAGTGGTGGCTATTGTGATAGGTCATATATTACCCAGTGTGGATGTGGAACCACACTGCGCTTTTTTGGAACCACATTGCGCCCAGCTTCAGTGACAGCGAGGTTGAAGACGACGATGACGGAGTATGTCAGAGCTATAAGGCGGAGATAATTCTTTATCTTTGTCTCCATTCGCGTCGCCCGCTCTCGTGCATTCGATCGGCCACCTGCATCTGCCGTCATGCACTAGCGTTTGCCTCGCTCTCTCGCGGGATCTCTCGGTCGCTCCGCAGCATCAAGCATTGAGCCGCTCTCCCGCGTCATTATTCTAATTCGGTCGTCAACCCTACTCAGTCTCATATGTAAATAAATCATTTGTAAGAACGCCAAAACAATTAAATAAATTTTATCAATATCTATAAATCGAACTGTGCTTGTTTTTATTAAAGGCAATATTTAAAGCACAAAAATAAAGCTACCGAAAACGCTCAGTAACTTAACAATTCATGTTTATGTTAATTCATCTAATAATGGAAAGTAAGGTAAGTTTTAATCTAAGGTAAGTAGAAAAAATTTAACCAGAAGCCTAAGTCTACCTATGCATGTTTTTACTCCACAAAGAGCTTCAGCCGACTCCAATCCCCATAAATTCGTCGTACATGGCTTACGAATGACAGGAACCACCAGACGCAATATTGGAAAAGATGTCTTATGATAGCGAGAAGTGCGACATCGGACTCCTAGTAAGATGCGACTCCATCTGCTCAGATATAGAAAACGCGGCCCAAACGGTCACCCCACAATCCTAGGCTATTTCAAGGAAAAAAGGGCCGTGCATCAGTACAAGCGAGGAATCCTTAGCTTTGTTAATAGAATCCCATTTCCTTAAATTATATCCAGAAACAGAAGATACCCTGGCACGATTTGACTTCAAAGTTCTGACAGCCTAGCAGCTAGCCTCGATCGGCTCGATCTCTAGAAACTGTCTCAAGCAAATAATCACGCCGCTTCAATCTGAAACGGAGGGTACTGGTATACCCATACTCAAAGAAAGAAGCTCTCAATAGAAAGAATCAGCACCGCTGAGACTCCGTCCAAAATTGCAGATTGGCCCAAAAACTTTGGCCAATTATCTCAAAGAAAAGAACATCCCAGTTATTAAGGATGGATGGGACCCGCATAAGCACGGCTTCCAAAGGCATCACGGGGCACTATATTCTTGTTCGGCACGTGACTGATTTTTTTTTGTTTTTCTTGCACGTGCCGAACAAGAACATTTTTTATATACAATTTTGTACACCTATATAGCATATTTTCGTCACTAACATTGATATCAGATATTTTGGGTTTCGCATGCAGGTTCGTCACCGGTACTTTACCTCGTCAAGAGGTTTTTTTATATGATATCAGTTGTTTTTTTGTATATATTGATCTTCAATTATTTAAAATAGAACGCAATATATGGAAGTAACCTCTGGACAGGCGATTCACACAGTAAGCAATACTTTAATTGTAAGGATAAACATCCAAACTCTTTTATTTTTAACTCCATAGATTTTGACATTCAAGAAGGTGGAATAATTAAAAACCTTTCCAAAGACGTAAAGAATTTTTCGATAGCTTCAGTGGCTCTGAAGTTAAACGTATTTTTAATTTACAAAGGTTTTGGAATTTGGTTAGTTTAAAAATTTTAATAAAAAATTTGCCCAAAAATGTATTTAAAATCCAAAATTGTTTCGCAGTTGTGGGAAACCAAATTGTTGAGAGTTATGAGAGTTCAACTACATAATAAATTATAAAAAAACAAGAAAGGAAACCTAACTTCGGGCGGAGCCGAAGTTTATATACCCTTGCAGTTGAGTCGCAGTCCGCTAGTGCGCGCCACGCATCTTATATTATTAGATATATAGCGGATAGCATATAGTCGGCCGATCCTTATGAAATTTGACAAATCTGATTATTAAGTCCAAAATAGAATCTGTACCAAATCCCAAATCTTTCTAACTTAAAAAACACCAAAGTTCTGCCAATTTACAATTGACAGCTATAGGATATAGTCGGCCGATCCTTATGAAATTTTGCACACAAAAATTATATTTGGTCAAATATAACATGTGGAAAGTCTTTAACTTTAAAAACACCAAAGTTATGGCATTTCCGATCGATCAGTTATATGGCAGCTATAGGATATAGTCGACCGATCCCGGCCGTTCCGACTTATATACTACCTGCAAGGAAAAGAAGGCTGTGTGCAAAGTTTCAACTCGATAGCTTTAAAACTGAGAGGCTATATATATATATATAACTTTGGTGTTTTTTAAGTTATAGGGCTGGGACTTTCCACACATGTTATATTTGACCAAAATATCTTGTGTACAAAATTTCATAAGGATCGGCCGACTATATCCTATAGCTGTCATAGAACGATCGAAATTGGCATAACTTTGGTGTTTTTTAAGTTAGAAAGATGGGACTTGGTACAGATTCTATTTTGGACAAATGAATCTGATTTGCCAAATTTCATAAGGATCGGCCGACTATATACGATCCGCTACATATCTAATAATATAAGATGCGTGGCGCCACCTAGCGGACTGCGACTGAACTGCAAGGGTATATCAACTTCGGCTCCGCCCGAAGTTAGCTTTCCTTTCTTGTTATAAAATAAAATAATTCTTTGTGGTAAAGACCTATATTTAAAAATCAAATAAACCAACAATATTAGGAATGTTATGATAATTATGATCATTCCCGTTTTATACAAATAGTCTTCGGTTATCTTTTTAGCAAAATGTTTACTCTTTACATAGTCAATATGCTCAATTTTACTTATATTATTGTTTGTTATGTATGGTTTCAATGGTATTTGGTATTCTTCGCTTTTTATAATTAAATCATCTATTTGAATGTTACAATTGTTAATTTCTATCATTAAATTACCGTTAATTTCGGTCTGCTTAAGATTAATGCAATTAGTTTTGATTGGCTTATTTCTAAGGTTCCATGTAAGGATTATATTTGGTTGCAAATATTGAATAAAACTGTTCTCATCCGTATACTTCATTGAGCATTTAACATTCTTTTGCTCTATGATACCCATTATACATTCATTTTGGGTCTCAATTTTTCCCATTTTATAATATTTATTGTTTTCTTTATAGTAGGTATTTGGTTCGATATTTACTATCATCTTATTACTATCTGGATAAGGTATGATTTTGTATGTATTTATTTTTTTCATTCGCATAGGCACATGCGTTACAATCATTATGGTATTTTCTATTTCATTCAACCAAACAGATGTCTTTACTTGCAATATGTTGCTATACGACACCTCAGTCAAGTTATTGTAATTTAAAAGCTTTGGATTAAATATGCCCAGCCTAGCCATCTGCATACTCATCTCAACATCTTCTATGTATTCCACAAACTGTGACAATCCAAAAGCATATATTCCTGTCTCTTTTCTGTAAAAC
>JAJJHT010004971.1:0-115957 GCA_021223865.1 Drosophila pandora | reverse complement strand
AAGATTATGGAGCAGGTAAAATTATGCGTGGAGATTTTTTGCTGTTGGCCTGTGTAATATTCCCATCTTGGATTTAAATTTATGCCCAATATTGTATGCAGCTTTGAATATTAAAAATTAGATATTATGGCATAGTAGATGGGGACAGATGGGACATAGTAGATGGGACATGATAGCAAACTTAATTAAATAATTAGAAATAATTTGTTTAAAGACACAAGAAGTATAAAACGAATTTTGATTGAAACTTCCCAAGAGTTTTGTGAGGTCTGTATAAATGGAAAGCAAGTGCGGTTGCCTTTACCAACGGTAAAAAATAAAGACTATGTATAGCGACCACTATTTAAAGGTCATTCAGATTTTTGTGGTCCGATTTCTCTTTCTACAATAGATGAAAAAAACTATTATGTTTTTTTAAGAGACCAGTTTACTCACTATTGTGTGACAAATATTCTCAAACATAAGTCTGAAATATTTACCATTTTCAGAGATATAGTTGCTAAAAATGAAGCCCATTTCAATCTAAAGGTCGTGAATTTGTATAAAGACAAGAGAGGAGAATATTTATTAAATGACATTCGTGAATACTGTGTTGAGAAAGGTATAACTTACCATATAACTATTCCACATACTCCTCAATTAAATGCGGAGGATCATTATGATCCAAATGATCATTAAATGATCAGCGGAGCTAAGTTAGACAAAAAATTTTGGAGTGAAGCAATTTTAATGGCTACTTTTTTGATTAATAAATGTCCAAGCAATGTTACTCCTTTTAGCAAAAACTCCATATGAATCGTGGCACAATCGTAAACCATGTTTAAAATAATTGAGAGTCTTTGGCTCCACAGTCTATGTACATACCAAGACAAGAAAAAGGAAATTTGAGGAGAAGTCATTAGTCTATTATTGTAGGGTATGTCCAAAATGGATATAAGCTTTGGGATCTTGAATCCAAGAAGTTTGTTGTGGCCAGAGACGTTATTTTGGATGTCGTTGATTATAGAGTATCTGCTGAATGTCGAGACCATAAGTTGCAGAATGTTATTATACATATATATGTTATATATATTAATGCAAATCCATTCTTCAATAGTATAAATAATTCCGCATAAATTTGATGAATCTCAGAATAGACTTGATGCTGAAAAGTGGAATCAAGACATTTAAGAAGAATAAGCTTCACTTTCATTAAATAAGACTTGGTCCTTAGTAAAGGGACCTGAAAATAAAACAAGAAAGCAAAGCCAACTTCGGCGACACGCAACCTATATTATTAGATATATAGCGGATCGCATATAGTCGGCCGATCCTTATGAAATTTGGCATATCGAATTATTTTGCCCAAAGAGGCAAAATAGGATCCATTGAAAATCCCATCCTTCTAACTTAAAAAACAAAGAAGTTATGGCATTTCCGATCAATCAGTTAAATAGCAGCTATAGGATATAGTCGACCGATCCCAGCCGTTCGGACTTATGTACTGCCTGCAACAGAAAGAAGGGTGTGTGCATAGTTTCAACTCGATAGCTTTAAAACTGAGAGACTAGTTTTCGTAGAAACAGACAGACGGACAGACGGACATGCTCATATCGACTCAGGAGGTGATCCTGATCAAGAATATATATACTTTATAGGGTCGGAGATGTCTCCTTCACTGCGTTGCACACTTTTGACCAAAATTATAATAACCTCTGCAAGGGTATAACAATAAGCACCCTCACTAATTATGGGGGATTTCAATGGTTGGCATCCTTCCTGGGGCTCACCAACAACAAACACACGAGGAAAAATAATTCAAAGATTCCTTGAGAATGCACACCTTATTCTACTGAACGACAAATCCTCCACTCACTTTTGAACTCACAATACTTACACACACATCGACCTTACACTCTGCTCTCTAATTTTGGCCCCCCACGCTAAGTGGGAAATACTGAACGACCTCCATGGTAGCGACCATTTCCCCCATAAAATACCCAACCTCTCAAAACGTAAAGAAAGAAGCAGCCCAAATGAACAGAATTTTTCTATCTAACGCAAACCTTTCCATCCCACAAACTTCACCAAATACCCATCCATACAGGGTTCCATGGTGGAACAAAATACTCGACCAGTTACAAAAAGAAAAACAAAAAGCGTGGAAAACACTCAACCGCCACATAACACTAAAAAACATTTTTGGCGCCCCAAAAAAAATTTTACAGACGTAAAAATGCGAAATTTAGATTTCGCATTACACCTTAAAAAATAGTACAAATGAAGTCTCTAGAACCTTCACTTCAACCATCCATCCGTCAACCAAAATATGGGCGAATATAAGACGCTTCTGCGGTTTTAACCCAGTTAAGCAAATCCACGCCATAACAAACCAAGACAACAACGAAGTAGCTACAACTAATAACGAAATTGCCAATAAGCATTTTTTCAAACCTGTCAGATGACATGAAATTCCCAGAACAATTTGGAAACAACAAATATAAAAACCATACTGTAGATTAGACACCCTTCCCGTCAGCTCAAACCGTAGAAAAACATATTTCAAACCTCGAACTAGCGTCAGCACTACAAACCCTCAAAGGATCTGCCCCAGGACTCAACAGAATTTTCTACCAAATGATCGAAAATAGCTCCAATAATACAAAAAACTGAATAACAGCACTATTTAACAAAATATTCGATACTCACATACCACAAGCCTTCAAAACTAGCCTTATAATTCCTATCCTGAAGCCAAACAGTGACAAAACCCAAACTTCTTTTTACAGACCCATATCTCTCAACTGTTGTCTAGCGAAAACACTAGATAAGATCATAGCCAAAAGACTTTAGTGGTTTGTAACTTCTTGTAACTACTTTACGTAGACTATCTCATATCGAAGTCACACCAGCACAGTTCACTTGTTACTTTTAATTTTCGACCGCCTTTGACCGAGTAGGTGTGCATTAAAATAACTTTAACTAACATTAAATTAACTTTAAAAAAAATAAAAATATCAGCTTTAACCTAGGTAACCTTTTAAATGACATAAAGAACTGGGGTTCTCCGGGGGTTCTCCATCAAAATGCCAACACCTCCACATTGGCAAAAGGCACAACTGCACCTGTGTCGTAACATTCAATAGCATGCAAATCCCCACAGTAAGCTCGTTAAAAATTGTAGGAATAAATATAGACAGTAAATACAAATGGAACACACACATAGATAAACTTATACCTGCACTTCACAAAAAACTAAATATAATAAAATGCCTATCCAGTCTCAAGTTTAACTGCAGTACATACACGTTAATCAACGTGGTAAAAGCTACTATTGTTGCAAAAATAGAATACGGCCTATTCCTATACGGACACGCACCCAAAACAACACTAAACAAAAACCGCCTCTAAACTTCGCCATTCGCTTAGCTCTCGGAGCCTTCCGTTCCACTCCAACAAATAACCTCCTACAAAAAGCCAATATTCCTACAATAGAATTAAAACGAGATCTGCAAACAGCCAAACTAAGTAAAAACCTTATTTATTCCAAAGACACGCCAATACACAAATTCGTAAAACAAAGTAAACTTACAAAGAAATCTCCACCAATTATAGACCGTATAATAAACCTCTGTGAGCAATTTCATCTACCCTTCGAACCACAAACACCAAGCAAACTCAAGCCACCCTGGGACCTACTCACCCTTATAGACACATCCATACGATTACAAAAAAAAGCAACTCACCCAAAGAAATATACCAGAAAATATACGAAGTCACTAAATCAAACCTTAAATCACACAACTTTATATTCACTGATGGATCAAAAATAACCGACATTATAACTAAAATGTAGAATCCTGCCACCATATTCCTCTGTTCTAACAGCCGAAATCATCGCCATTCTCGAAGCTATCAAAATTATAAAAGACAAAAGAGGCAAATATGTAATCTGTTTAGACTCCCTCGCAGCAATAGACTCTATTAAATATACAAACAATAATAATATTTACCCAAATAAAATAAGATCATTAACAAACCAGTTGGCCCCAAAAATTAAATTAATTTGGATTCCTGGCCATGCAGGCATTGCAGGAAATGAACTAGCAGATCAAGCAGCAAATTCGACCAACAAAAGCCCATTAATCTTTACATCCAATATAAATCCTACAGATATAAAAAGACAACTCAAATCTTAACTCAAGGCAAGACAAAACCAATATCAACACCAATAGCCATCTTATTAGCGACCATTTTAGAATAACCCACCAAAACTGAAATAGACTCGACCAAACTAAAATTACCCGACTACGTCTAAGACACACCAGCCTCACCCACCAATACTATCTGAACCAAATTCCAACACCACCTTGCCCTTTCTGTCAATGCAACCTCTCCTTACACCACATACTAAACACATGTCCATCTCTCTTGCAAACAAAACAAACTATCTTCCAGAACTCCAACCCGCTACATCTCCTCAATGACCTAAACCCAAAAACCATTGAAAAAATAATACATTTCCTAAAAACCACACAATTATACCACAAAATCTAAATATAAATATTTAATAAGGCTAGTTCCCTAATTTAAGAAAAATAGACACAACATGTATATAGACACAACACACAACCATCCCTTAAGGCTTAAGCACTCACATATAACAATTTAATAACTCACATAGCCGAAGGCCACAGTAGCCAGCGCTACATCTATTAAGCTAGTCTAGTTTTGTAAACTTTTCTATCTTTTATAATCATAATAATAATATAGCTTTATTCGAGGGAGTTAGCTAAGCTATGTGATTCAAATCTTTAATGAAGGGAATTAAGTTAAGGGAAAGGAACTTTGATTCAAAAGAACATTTCAAAATATATGAAGATAATTAAAGCTGCATAAGCATTGCCAATAATCCTACGAGCCATAAAAGATCAAAACATATTGAAATTAAATATCATTTTACTCGTGATCAGATTCAAAAGAAACTAATTATTCTTTGGTATGTTTCTACAGAGAACCAGTTTATTTACTAAGCCGTTGCCAACAACCAGGTGTATATTCCTAAGAAACCAGATTGAACTAATTGGTGAAGATAAAGTTCCGAGCTACACATTGGATTTGTATTTTGGATTATTAAGCATGTTCATCAAAATTGTATTATTTGTAAATTTTATAGAAAAGAATTATAGTAAATGATCTGATTATGTATTTCAGTGTTTTTCCTAATCCCTGCAACAAAAGTTTGATCATAATGTACGTTGGCACCTATTGCCAAGACCTACTACCCTATATACACACTAGTAATTTGATCTAATCAAGATGCATCAGCATGTCACAATATACAAGCATCACGGCGACAGAAGCATAAATCAGCATTATCAGTGGGAAGAATGACCGACTGACCGAAGCAAGCAAAACCCACCGACAACAATCTGAATCAGCAGACTCAGAGGTTGGTGACCCTGACATTGACCTTTCTTAGATTTAATTATGTATAATTTAGCATCTTATATATGTTATTCTAAAAAAAAATGGATGGTTGCGAAATCAGAGTGAATCATCTCGTTACTCAGAGTTTGAACTACGGCACTAAAAACTAAACTACCTCGAGTGATCCTGTGTAAAACGCCACAAGTTAGGGCTCTCAAAAGTCCTAAAAGTCCTCTCAAAAGACCACAAGTAAAACCCGCGGCATACCAGTCTACTTCGAGTGTTGCTCCCATGTAACTGACTACGAGTAGACCTATCGTTATTCCCGCGAGTTCAAGTTTGACGTAGTGGCCGCATAACGCTCTACGGACGAACATTTGGTGACCACGACGTGATTCTATTCTAAAGGATCACACCCTAAACACACGCCACACGGCAGTTCATCTTTCAAACCTTACACCGCAACCATGGGATCAGAATCGGTCCCCGTAACCCAAATGCTCATTGATGAGCCTATTGAAAGCAACATAGGCATACAAAGGCTAATCAGAAACTTCACTAAGGACTCCGCAGAGCGAACGAAAAAGGAAGGATACTTCGAGGAAAGACTCAAACAACTCACTCACGCATGGACCCAGTTTAAAAAGAATGATGCCAAGCTCCATAAGCTGGCACTAAGTCCAGTGAGAACTTGTGATAAAATATGAAGCCATATTTTCCGATGGAATCCCATCAGGGTCAGGACCGTCACAAAGGCCCCGGGAAACAGGAGAAAATCTTGAGCCAAAGGCACAATCACGAGGAAAAGAGGAGGAAGACCCCCAATTAACAGCACTGAAACGAAGACATGAAGGACGGTTGGACGATGTGGAAGACTTTTTGTGCAACCGCAACGAAGGACGAGAATTGTCCACACACATCAGACTACACCAGACTGAAGGAGCTATGGAGGGAAATTGTCACGGGATACAATGATCTCATCGATCTGGAACCCACCTTAAAAAATGATGCACATACTGATGACAGATTTCAGGTGGTACGAGCAGAATACTTTTCATTTCTGAGCGAAGAATCACAATCAACTTCAGCATCAACACAAAGATCCGCAATAGCATCTCCATTTGTAATACCACCAGTCGACATTCCAAAATTTGACGGGGATTATCTGAAGTGACCCCGGTTCTGCGACATCTTCAAGGAATTTTTCCACAATCAAGAGTATAGCGATGCGGTAAAATTCCGGTATTTGAAGAACCATGTGGTTGGAGAGGCCAAGAATTTAATCACCACAACATTTGAAGGACACGCCAGTTATCAAAATACCCGGCAGCGACTAAAGTCACGGTATCGGAATAAAAGAATCGTCATCAAATCGACACTTGCAACCTTGTTTGCACATCCAACAACATATGGATCAGCAGATCAGCTACGTAGCTTACATGATGCAGTGCTTAGAACAATCACCAACATTAGGTTGGGTTCCTATCCTGATACACATTCTTGAAAAGAATTTGGATTTCCATACCCTATCATGTGTAAAACTCGCCATCCCAAACCCAACCAGCCGACAATCGTTAAAACAAATGCTTGACCACCTAGAGCGGCAAGCAACCAGCCTAGTTATGCTACAAAAACCAACGGCCAATAATGGTTTTTGCTCATCAACTTAAGCACTGGTTAAAAAATGTGTCATAGGCACCCATGGCAATCATCGACTTCAAACATTCCCAAGATTTTTAAACATGACTCCAAGTGAAGGTACACAAAAAATAATAAGGATGAATGTTGGATGAACTGTTTATCCGTATACCGTATACAAGCAACTCATGGAAATCTAGATTCTCAAGTCCTGTGTGCAAAGGGAATCAACACACAATGCTGCACCATACATCTACGTGAACAAGCGCACGCACAACCAGCCAACTTACAACACCATATTACTCGCGACCGCCCAAGTGGAAGTCCAAGATCCTACCAAGGCACGACAAAAATGCCGCGCAGTATTCGATTCCGGATCACAAGTGAATTTAATCTCTCAGGAACTGGCATATAAACTCGGAGTTCAATCAGCACCAACCGACATTACCATAAACGGCATAGGAGACAAAAAACGAGCGAACTCCTGAGCCGTGTTAAATATGTTTTCACTAACCACTAATTTCAAAACACAAGTAGTGGCGTATATACAACCAGAAGTCATGACGAATCAACCATCTGAGCCAATTCTGCGCCCGAAAAATATTCCACCAGAACTTCGTTTGGCAGATCCCACCTTCACTCAGCCACAAGGTATTGATTTGCTGCTCGGGGCAGAATATCTCTAGACCTAGAACAAGGACAGCCATTACTTCAACGGACCCCGTTAGGAAGGATTATAACCGAACCAGCAACAACCAGCTCTATGGTACAAACCAATCCACCCATGAGCAGTGCCATATCAGCCATCGAAGAACCAAGAATCGAGAGCCTGCTCGAACAGTTTTGGAAGTAAGACACTCTCAAAAAAAACCAAAAGACCCTTACCATGGGCGAGAAGTTATGCGAACAGCATTTTATGGAAACTATAAAAATGGGGCAGATAAAAGATTAAGTGTGCGGCTTCCATTTAAGGAAGACCCAAAAACATTGGGAAGTTCCCTTTCGATGGCATATCGGCATTTCTACGCATTGGAAAAGAGACTTCTATGGGATCCTGATCTCCAGAAACAATATGTACAATTTATGAATCAATACGGGATCAATTATGGATCAATTTGAATTAGGGCATATGACTAGACTAACAACAAAACAATTAACATGAAACCATTATGTCATTCGGGTTGTATTCGACGTATCAGCTACGACCACAAGCGGAATTTACGGATTGGGCCAAAGTGAATTACTATCCATTCTTTTACGATTCCGATCGTACCAATATGTTTCCACATCAGATGTAGAGAAAATGTACCAACAGATTATGATACACCCAGATGATCGCAAGTTTCAAATTATATTATGGAGACAGAAGCCTAAGGAACCATTAAATTATTATCAACTGAACACTGTCACCTATGGCACGGCAACAGCTCCATACCTGGCCACCTGATGCTTGCAATATTTGGCGGACACAGCACCTGAGCATCTGGCCCAGGGTGCTGCTGCCCTTCGACAAGGTTGTTATGTAGATGATTGTCTTACCGGAGGTCACACCATAGATGAAGCACTAAGTAAAAGGGATCCACTGATAAACCTATTGGGAGAAGCAAGATTTAAATTAAGAAAATGGTGCGGGAGAAGCAAGATTTAAATTAAGAAAATGGTGCGCAAACCACTCAGCATTACTGGCAGACATTCCGGAAGAAGACCAAAAAATGAATCTCGACTTCAGTGATTTTACCGAACAAACGTCAAGACACTCGGAATTATTTGGGACCCACCCACGGGTTTCAAGGAGGTGCGGCAACAGAAGACACAGGAGTCATTAGATCGTGTGTTCAGAACTTGCGAAAATTTTTGACCCTCTATGGTTGTTTGGTCCAGTTGTAACAACGGCAAAGATAAGAAAGCAACAATTATGGGAGTGGGGACACTATTATATGAAGATCGACTGAGACACGGAACTGGGCTCAGAACTCACCCATCAATGGCAAGCATTGAGACATGACATTCAGATCCTGACAACAATACGAATTCCAAGATGTGCACTCCCATCAGATACATCCGGAGGCATTCAACTACATGTGTTTTCAGATGCATCCGAAGCAGCATATGGGGCAGTGGCAGGCAATATTGTTACACGATTGATATGTTCAAAGGCACGGGTAGCCCCCCTAATGAATCAAACCTTACCACGCTTAGAGCTTTGCGCAGCGGTATTAGCAGCTCAAGTTACAAAAAAGAGTAAAAACCTATCTTAACGTAAACTTAGAAGCAATATATTTATGGTCCGACTCTGAGATTACATTAAAATGAATTAACGCCACTGTTTTCTCATTCCAAACGTTTGTGGCGAACTGCGTCGCCCAGATTCAAGAACTAACAGACCCAGAGTGGTGGAGACATGTGGCATCAACGGATAATCCTTCAGATATTCTCTCCAGAGGGTGCACGGCAGCACAATTAAGAGATTTAAAACATTGGTACACCGGTCCACCGTTTCTAGGGCAAGATCCAGAGTCTTGGCCAAGGTTCCAATCAGCAGGAACAAACAATGCAAACGAAGGTCAAGAAAGAAAGGAGGAGACGGTCTGCAACCTAGCTATTAAATCAGAAGAATGTATGGAAAAAATCAACCACCATGGATTCGATACGATCATTCGATACGATGTTGCAAATTATAGGAAGAATGCGGCGATTAATTTTTGATTGCCGCAAACCAGAGAAGAAAAGGAATAAACCATTGTCACCAGTAGAATTGAATGAGGCGTTAGGAGTGGTAATTCGGGAAATACAGTCCCAGCAATTCCTACCATCCATTTTACAACCCAAGAAGACGAAAACTGTCGGGCCAAACGATTCATTTAGAGAACTAGATCCGTTCATAGACACGGACGGAATAATTCGAGTAGGGGGGCGGCAACAAAACGCCGCATTATCATATGACGCCACACATCCAATGTTATTAGCTCCAAAATACCCTTTGACAATATTCTTATTTTAATGGAAACATCAGCAACTGGCACATTGCGGACCACAGGCATTAATATGCAACATTAGGCAACCATTCTGGTTATTAAGAGGAAAGCAGCTGGCTCAAAAAAAAATTAACCGTTGTATCAGATGTTGCCGAGTTCGACCAAAATTGTTAAATCAAATAATGAGCCCACTACCGGCAGATCAAATCCAACAACATAGACCATTCAAAAATTGCGAAGTTGATTTCTGCGGGCCGTTTTGTACTCACTATAAAATCCGAGGAAAACGACCACATAAGGTGTATCTAACCGTGTTGTGTTGTTTTTCAACCAAGGCAGTACACCTAGAGGTAGTAACAGATTTGACTACCCAAGCCTTCCTAGCAGCATTAAAGAGATTTTGTGGACGACGAGGACTGCCATCAAAAATCTATAGTGACAACGCGACCAATTTTTTTTTGGAGGCTACAACGAATTATCAGAAATAAAGGAAGCAATATTCGTCGATGAGGCACAAGCAATGATACACAAGACCTGCGCAAGTCTGAGCATAGAATTCAAATTTATACCATCTCGGGCACCGTATTTCGGAGGCCTGTGGGAAGCCGCAGTAAAATCAGCTAAACACTTACTGAAACGAACGCTTTATACCGCCACATTAACCCATAAAGAACTTGAAACCATAGTGATCGACATTGAAGCCATTCAAAATTCTCGCCCGTTGACACCTGTCTCTTCCAACCCGAGGGATCTTACGGCATTAACGTCAGGGCATTTCTTGATTGGGGAACCTCTAACGGGATCACCCGATATTCACCAATCAAGGCGGCGCACAGGGTGACTCACTCGGTGGAAGCGTCTCAAACATGTACGAAAAAAATTTTGGACATGCTGGAGTCACGAGAACATGCATGAATAACAGAATCGGTCGAAGTGAACAAGAAGTTGTAAGACGGTAAAGATTGGTGATCCCGTCATAATAAAAAAAGACAACATCGCTCCGTTAAAATGGCCCCTAACTCGGGCCATACATCGATTGGCGGTGCTACCAATCAACAATAGGAAGGAGGAAACCAACCAATACAAAAAAAAAGAAAGTTCGGGTGATACCCGGACTATCACTGCCCACCTACCCACTACCAGAAAGGAAAGCCGTTAACCCTGTTGTCATCACTCAAATAAACAACGTGACCGGGACCATCATAGAGGCCACCGATCGGATATCAATCAAATCCGCCGAGTGGACTCTCATCACTTTCTTTGACCTCAATCAA
Organism: Drosophila pandora; assembly: GCA_021223865.1. Classification (NCBI taxonomy): domain Eukaryota; kingdom Metazoa; phylum Arthropoda; class Insecta; order Diptera; family Drosophilidae; genus Drosophila; species Drosophila pandora. The sequence goes on along the minus strand of JAJJHT010004971.1, from coordinate 104,661 downwards.
TTGGCACGAGAGATCGAGACAGTAAAAAAGGGTATCCGATCTATAGAACAATGGTGCCCAACAGCATTTAAAGCCTGTCCCACGATCATCCACACGTTGCAGCAGGAAGTGGCGGAAATCCAAGATGCCGAACTGTTAATGCATCATCAACGACAAAAGCGCGGAGCACTGAACATCGTTGGAAACATCGCGAATGGTCTTTTCGGAGTACTCGATGATTAATATGCCAAACGGATGGAGGAGATTATTGACAAACTAAGAGCCCAAGAAAGCATCACTCATAAAATAGTGGAGGACTTAAACGTCAATCCTGGATACCACTATCAACATCATGAGAAGATCAACGAGCAAAACTCAGAAGACGATGCAAGACTTAGAAGCCAGTTTGGCCACAATCAAGGTGGGAAACTATGCGTCTGATCGGTATCTTCCGCATGCAGTTTCAGAGTTGATCGTCGTAGCAAGCCACATTCGTTTAGTCCAGGATGCTGTGTTGAATGTGCTAATCGGGGCACACGAAGGAAAATTAAGCCCTGCATTGGTTTCGGTGGAACAAGTAAAACTGGTGATTACAAAAATACAAACACAGCTTCCACCGGGAAGACGACTACCCATCACCAGTGAGACAGCTCGAGAGTTATATCGATTGGCGACCACTCGGGTTCAAGAAACCGAGCATTCCATTAGTCGAAGAAGACGAATTCACGGTGTATAGGAGCCAATTCCACAAATAACGAGAGAAGGCCTGGTGATAACCAAGACGGAAACAAGATATCTGGCAATAGATGACCACCGGAAACACCACTTTGCGATCAATCAAGAACACCTTCAGCAGTGTATCAGCGGGACAAACGGAAAAAAAGTATGCGAATTTAAGCAGACGCTCTTTGGCCCGGACGCCCATCAACTCCCGTGTACAATGGCAGCACTATTAAGACATTGGGTAAAGGAATGTAAGCCAGAGTCAATCAAGGGGACCAGTTATTGGGTTCAATTGACAGAGCAGAATGCATGGATCTTTGGGTCCACGAAGCCAATAACAATGACATATGTATCCTCGGCCGAAAAGGATCAAATCATCATCGAAGGCGTAGGCAAGCTGACAATCAGGCAAGATTGTGTGATCCAAAGCCCGACAATCCCATTACTGGTCAGGATGTCAGGATTTTATGTTCACGAGTGGCCGTTACAGATAAAGACCACAGAAGGGCAGTTGGAGTCAACGTTGGATCAGCTAGACCGACTACATGCAGAGGTGCAGGGATTGAAAACATGGACGAAGCAGGCACAGGAAAATGTGGACAGGAGTAATAATGTTAGGAGTAGCAATCCTCATAGCCGCATGGGCAGGGTACACGCGGTGTGCCAGGAAAGACACCTCAGCAACCCATCACCAGAGGACGACATCAACCCAAGGAGAAGAATTCCAGCTGATCAAACAACGACCCGGTTTGACCACGTTGACAAGGGACATCCCAGGAGATTCGAAGTATACGATCCAGGGACTCCTCAGTAAAAGGCAAGCAAGACACACACATAGTTATAAGAAGGGTTTATTAAGTTAAGGTAATCTTAAGAGGCATCTCTATCAATGGTACCCATCGAGGAAGCACCACTATCAGTAGAAAGGTTGTCATCACTGTTCCAAGCCGAACGACGACTAAGGCGCCGTCGGGCAATACGGCCGGAACTGCACGATAATCAGGTCGCGGTCCGCCATCCCAAGAGAAGCGGGGGTACCGTGGCGAAAGAGGATGCGGCCATAGTACCAGAAGTTGAGGTCGAAGCTGCGTTATCGGAGGCTGCGACAATATTCGTCCATAAACTCCAGGATGCTGGAGTCTCGCTCATGACAGGCCCATTTCATACGACCGTGATAAGGACCAATAACCTGAAAGAAGGTGGTGCATAAAATAAAAAATCTATTATTGAGTACCTCAATGGGAGGGAGAATGTTGGCACCTATTGCCAAGACCTACTACTCTATATACACACTAGTAATTTGATCTAATCAAGATGCATCAGCATGTCACAATATACAAGCATCAGACCCACTAATCTATTAGCGCACCTAGTAATAATTAGCGATAAGCATAAAACAATACCCAACCTACTAACACCAGAAGCAGAAATCAGCATTATCGCAGTGGGAAGATTGACCGACTGACCGAGCAAGCGAAAACCAGCGAGCTAAACCGAAATGCTTGTACAAGCAGTACGTGAACAAACAATCTAAATCAGCAGGCTCAGAGGTGGGTGACCCTGGAATTAACATTAGTTTCAGCACGTCCATAACATTGACCTTTCTTAGATTTAATGATGTATAATTTAGCATCTTATATATGTTATTCTAAAAACAACAAAGAAAAGCTAACTTCGGGCGGAGCCGAAGTTGATATACCCTTGCAGTTCAGTCGCAGTCCGCTAGGTGGCGCCACGCATCTTATATTATTAGATATGTAGCGGATCGTATATAGTCGGCCGATCCTTATGAAATTTGGCATATTGAATTATTTTTCATAGAATAGAATCTACCAAATCCCATCTTTCTAACTTAAAAAACACCAAAGTTATGCCAGTTTCGATCGTTCTATGACAGCTATAGGATATAGTCGGCCGATCCTTATGAAATTTTGTACACAAGATATTTTGGTCAAATATAACATGTGTGGAAAGTCCCAACCCTCTAACTTAAAAAACACCAAAGTTATGCCATTTCCGATCAATCAGTTATATGGCAGCTATAGGATATAGTTGACCGATCCCGGCCGTTCCGACTTATATACTGCCTGCAAAGGAAAGAAGGGTGTGTGCAAAGTTTTAACTCGATAGCTTTAAAACTGAGAGACTAGTTTGCGTAGAAACGGACAGACGGACAGACGGACAGACGGACATGCTCATATCGACTCAGGAAGTGATCCTGATCAAGAATATATATACTTTATAGGGTCGGAGATGTCTCCTTCACTGCGTTGCACACTTTTGACCAAAATTATAATACCCTCTGCAAGGGTATAAAAAAATGGATGGTTGTGAAATCAGAGTGAATCGTCTCGTTACTCAGTGTTTGAACTACGGCTTTTAAAACTAACCTACTTCGAGTGATCCTGTGTAAAACGGTTCACAAGTTAGGACTCTCAAAAGGCTATCTACTTCGAGTGGCTCCTGTGTAAACGGACCTCAAGTAGAACCCGCGGCATACCAGTCTACTTCGAGGGTTGCTCCTGTGAAACGGACGACGAGTAGACCCCGCGTTACCCAACCTACTTCGAGTGTTGCTCCCGTCAAAAGGACCACAAGTAGGACCTGCCGATATGAAATCAGCCGAGGCACCATACCACCTGTACTTGAGGAGAACCAGCCCAGGACTTCGAGTACCCCATATCAACTCCAGCCTGATCACAGCAAGCACCAGGTCAACCGAGCAGTCCCTTTCAGAATCCAGGTAAATTAGTCAGATTGTATATATTCTTTGACTACGACTCCGGGACCTACCGTTATTCCCGCGAGTTCAAGTTTGACTTAGTGCCCGCATAACGCTCTACGTGCGAACAATGTCAATTCCCAAGAATGCAACAGCTCTCGTTATTTATGGCTCTATGCTTTTTTTAAGAAGGTGTGTTGAGTATGGAAAAAATATGGATTATGGAATATGGTAAAAAAAAGAAAATAAAATAATAATTTTAATAGTAAATTATAAAATTATAGTGCTTTATTGTAGTGATTGAGTTAAAAAACACATAACATAATCAAACATAAATCCAATATTCGGATCATTTTTGGGCACTGCTTCATCCCAATGAACAAATCACTCAAAAGCGATTCGTCAGTGATTCAAACTTGTTCCAAATCATTTATTGGGATGGAACAGTTCGCTCCGTACTCGAGTATGAACAAATCAAAAGTGATTCTTGCAGTTCTCTGGGCCGGGCCTAGAGCTATTGATAGTCCGGAGCCGGCTTGCACCATCGATAGTTCAAAAACTATCACGATATAATCGCCATAACTTGTCAAGCACATATTTTTGGGATTTGTTGTGGCCGATGTAAACAATCGGAGCAGGGCTGCCACCTAGGGGAGGTAAAAGGGCGCAGGGCTGCCACCTAGGGGAGGTAAAAGGGCGCAGGGCTGCCACCTAGTTCCGAGCAGGGAAATTTTGGAATAAGAGGGTTGATGACCTGGGACGGATCGGGTCCGGAACAACGGTCCGATCCGAATGACCATGCCGGGGAAAGATCGAAGGGAAGGTGAATTGAAAGGCAGTGGTCAAGCGGTGCGGTCGTAGACATATTCAAAAAAAAAAAAAGAGGAAGAAAGAAAAAAGAAAAAAAAAGAACTTTCTCATGTTTTGTGGCGCAAAGGAGTTGTAATTTTGCCGGATCAAAGGAAATTGAAGAAGACAAAGCGGGAAGCAGGATCGGCAGGAAGATAAGGTAAGAGGTCGGTCTAGGAAGGAGAGCCGTAATTAATGGGCTTCTTCATTCCAGGACCGACCAGACTTGCATCTCCTGGGGAAGAAGCCAGGCCGTAAAAAAAAAAGCTAGGCCTGGCGTATTTTGTATGGGGAATTTAAAAAAGTCTCAAAAATCAAGAAACCCAACGGTCGTTTTAAATTGGAGGGTTGAGACTTTCCACACATGTTATATTTGACCAAAATATTTTGTGTACAAAATTTCATAAGGATCGGCCGACTATATCCTATAGCTGTCATAGAACGATCGAAATTGGCATAACTTTGTTGTTTTTTAAGTTAGAAAGATGGGATTTGGTACAGATTATATTTTGGGAAAAACAATCTGATTTGTCGAATTTCATAAAGATCGGCCAACTATATCCTATAGCTGTCATATAACTGATAGATCGGAAAAGCTATAACTTCGTTGTTTTTCAAGTTAGAAGCATGGGAGTTTCAATGGATTCCTCTTTTGGCAAAATAATCCGATATGCCAACTTTCATAAGGATCGGCCGACTATATACGATCCGCTATATATCTATTAATATAAGATGCGTGGCGCCACCTAGTGGACTGCGACTCAACTGCAAGGGTATATCAACTTCGGCTCCGCCCGAAGTTAGCTTTCCTTTCTTGTTGTCTTGTTAGTTAGCTTTTCTCTTTATTTGTACTTTTAAATGTAAGTTCCGATCGCGGCCGTTGGAGCTAACGGTTGACAATTTCTCAAGGAAATTAAATAAATTTCCTTTTCTGTTTTGGCGGTAGTCCCTACGTCTTAAGGAGAGCTCTCTTAGGTAGGGATATAAACCCGGGCGGAAAGTGAGTTTGTTATAATATTATGATAATTGCCGTATTATTATGAGTTAAGCCCAGAGCGAAACCAAAGTGTCGGAATAAGAAAAAGTAAAGGATCCAGATAGAAAACTGATTAAGCATAATTTGTATAGATTATTTAATACAAATTTAAATGAAAGAATGAAGACTGAGTAGACGATAAAGTGGGGGTTGGGGATAGGATAATGGGAAAGTAGGAGGGGATTGAGGGGAAAGAATAAGGGGCGGACGCAAGAAGTGGCCAGCGTTCCGCTACGGAAGGGAGGGCAGGCCCAACTACTCCATGTCAGCAGGAGTAGGATAGAGATCCCGTGTTGATCAGGTGAGGATGAGTGTTAGAAGTTTGTTTGTCTCGGTATGTTAGGATTAGAATTTAAATGTTGTGGGGAATTTAGTGTTGTGAAACGTCTAACATGTGCTGTTTAGTATATGTTGGATGTTTTTTTTGCCGATTGGTGGACCGTCGGACCAGGAGTTGGTCATAACAATATGGCGCCCAATTTTTTGGAACCAACGCTATAGCCTCCACAAGAGGAACCTCTACTTTCGTGGGTCCAGAAAGCTAAACAGAGAACCGCTCGATAGGTTCTCCATTAGTAGGTTTCTGGACTGCGAAAGAAGAAAGGAAATAGAGTCAATTTGTGGCAGTACAAATCAAAGTTGAATTGGAATTCCATATGCGACATCGGGCCTGAATAGACCAAACGCCGATTTGCGCAGCAAGGAATGAACTGTGATATGTACTGTGATAAATAGATAGGACTTAAAGTAGAAATAGATAAGAGTAGGAAAAGGATAAGATTAATAGAAAGGGAAAATACAACGGCTGTGTCTTAAATTACAAAGGATACATATGCGTTGATAGAGAAATAGGATAAAAAGGATTTTTTTTTTATATTTGTAGGGGTTCTGAAGCAAGTCCCACACGGCTAAACACAAATAACCTTTGCGTTGCTCCAAAAAGGACCAGAAGAAAAAACCCCAGAAATAGAAAATAAAAATATTAAAAATATATATAGATCTTAAGGCATCTTGACTAATAGCTATCAATAAAATTGATGGTTAGTATAGTCGACAATGCGGCTAATAACACTCACCTGGAGATCGAGGAAAACACGGTTCAGACGGAAAGCCTCAATCCGGAAACCCAAACATCCTTTCTTATAGCCCCCAGATAGGAAACCAGATATAGTTGTGTTACTGAGAGATTTTTTTATAGAAGTCATTTAATCCAAAATTTAAGGAGGGATCATTTTTGTAATTATTTATTTATTTATTTCGACATTTATTAGTATAATTATTTATTCATTTGATTATTTGGCTTAATAGTGTTCACTTATATTTTTTTTTATCAATTATTTATTTATTTATTCATTTATTTAATTGGTTTATTTATTCAATTTATTTATTTATTTATTTAGTTATTTGTCTATTTATTTATCTATTTGTTTATTTATTTATTTATTTTGGTTATCGGGGACTCATTCTGGTAGTACCGGCAAGTATTGAAATTAATTATTATAGTCAGTCAGCGCTTGCATATAAATAGATTGGATAATTCCTTATTGGAAAACTTGAGTAAAATTGAAATAGGACTCTATGGGTGGACCAAGCCGATCGATGCTCGAAGAAGGGGAAAGAGATTTGGACATGGAGGAGGAGCACAGGGTGGTAACGAGCAAAGCAGAGAGACCACTCGACTCAGCGCACAATAAAGGGGGGCAATCCCGAGGAACCTCAGCATGGAACAAGCATCAAATCCATTCGGGACGTACTCTCATGTACAATTAGATCCCATTCGGGAGCAGTATAGCCTGGAAAACGCAGAGGCCTATGCATCCTTCAATCGACGAGAGATGCAGGCCCTCATTCACACCTCCCAAGAGCAGCTAAGGGTAGATCTCAGCGAACTGGTGGATCGAAGGATTAACCTGTGCATGAAGACGGGACTTGCACAAATACTTCGGAAGCTGGAACGGGACACCGGAAAAGTTCCTTCCTTGAGGTCACCAAAATCCTCCATGGCCACCCAGGTGGAGAATCCACGGCCTAATGGTTCAACTGGCGGTTCTCCTAATTCAGCAAAGCAACAGGGAGACATACAAAAGGCAGAGAAAGCTACGGCTATCCTTGCCCCACCAAGTTCGGGGACAGGAAACAACAGAAGCCAAGGAGACGAGACGCATTTGAAACGGCCGGAACGAACGCCTTGCTGAACCGGGTACTTGCGGAAAGCAGCCAAAGGGCGGAGCGAAGTGGAAATTGGGAGTTTCCACCACCGCCGAATAATTGGAGGCCCGGAGCTCGAGAAGGAATAGAAGTTTCCAAGGATCACAAATGGACGGGCCCAGAAGCACCACCGCAGGAACACCGCAGGAACCGGGGGCACAACAGAGAAGCCGGCAGTATGTCCCGATAGATAAATGGGGTTTCCAATTATCTGGTCGTCCAGGAATGATGAGGGCTGAAGATTTTCTGTTCCGGGTGGAACATCTTCAGAAACAATATGGGATGCCGTGGATGGAACTGCTTCGAGACTTAAAAGAAGCCCTGCAACGCAGATAGTGCGATAATAGGGGCGACTACGATCGAATCCAGGACATCGCGGAGAGGAAGCATCGGCAAGGGGAGTCACTGGAAGAGTATTTTATGGCTCTAAGTAAACTGGTAGCTTCGGTGAAATCAGGAGTGGAAAACGATTGGGTTACCAAGACGGCAAAAAGAAATCTCCTGGAACTGATGAGGCAGTGGACTCTAGAACACCTGCACGATGAGTGCAAGGAAGTGGAACTTGTTCTAAATCTGGAGCGAGGAGCATGACATAGGCATCGCGTGAGCACCGGATTCAAGCCCCGGGAGGAGCAACGAGTTGGAAGACTGGAAGAGGTGCATCCCTACTGGACCGGAGGACCAGCCAAAATGAACGCGGCTTAGCGTAGGCTTTTATGTTACAAATGTGGATTGGCAAATACCGTAACGGCCAAATGCCCAAATTGCAGGCCGGGAAACGCCAACAGGAACGTTGCGTCAGAGGGCAACCAGCGTTCGACGAAAGAGCCCGAAGTCCAGAAGAGGCAGTAGGAAGGCTAAGGATAGAAGCACGAGTACCCTTATCAGACACCCAGGAAGCGATAGAAGGTAAAGCGGAAAATAGAGTCCATCGAAGTTTGGAGGAGAGGGCGCGTCAGTACAAGGAGGCGAGGGAAGAATCTTCCGAGACAACCAGCTAGCAGGGATGACGATGGCTACAAGAAGGGTCAAGAGATCCGCGAGCATTTCAAAGCAAGTAAAAAGGAACGAAAGGAAGTAACCCGCTCGGTGATGTCCATGACGCGTGGGTCCTCCTCCAAAACAGACCCTCGACCATACGCTATGGTCAAGGTAGCAGGGAGAATTATGAGAGGACTACTAGATTCCGAAACTTCGATTAGTCTAATGGGAAGAGGCTGCAGAGAATTCGTAGAACGTCTCGAAATCCCATGGAAGCCATGGCATGCAAAGGTCCGAACAACGAATGGAACGCAGCATCAAATCTTAGGCAAGGTGAAGATGCAGGTGGAGTGCAAAAAAAGGACTCGAGAAATCCTATTCTACCTATGTCCACCGATGGAGTAAGAATTATAGCTAGGAGTGAATTTCTGGCAGGAGTTTGAAATCGCGACGGAGTTGTTTGAAGTAGGCGAGATAGAAATGGATGAAGAGAAAGCGAGCAGAACAGTTACAGAGAAGGATGGTCATGAGCAGCATGAATTGGGAGAAGAGGAAACAAAACAATTAAACAAAATAAAAAACTCATTCCTGAATTTTGAGGAGAACGGTTAAGGAAGGACAGAGGTCATGAAGCATAGCATCGAGCTGACGGAAGGGGCCACCCCGATCAAGGATCGGCACTATCCAGTGTCACCAGCGGTGCAGACACTCATTTATCAAGAAATAGATGAGATGCTACGCCTGGGAGTTATAAAAGAGAGTGACAGTGCATGGAGTAACACCATCACGTTAGTCCGAAAGCCAGGAAAGAATCGCCTCTGCCTCGATGCCCGAAAGCTGAACAAGATAACGGTCAAGGACGCGTATCCGCAGCAGAACATCGAGGGGATCTTGAGCCGCATAGAAACGACAAGGTATATCTCAAGAATGGATCTTAAGCATGCGTTCTGGCAGATAGAATTGGACGAAGCCAGCAAGAGATATACGGCGTTTACGGTCCCGGGACGCCCGTTGTACCATTTCGTGGTGATGCCATTCGGGTTGACAAACCCAGCCTAAAGGCTGTGTCGGCTGATGGAAAAAGTAATACCGCAGAGGCTCAGGGAAAGCGTCTTCGTGTACCTGGACGACCTATTAGTAGTGTCAGAAAATTTTCAGGAACACATGGAAATGCTGGAAGAGGTATCCAGGAGCCTGAAGGCAGCAGGGCTGACGATTGGCATAAATAAGTCGCACTTCTGCTTCAAGCTGCGTTACCTAGGATATGTGATCGGCGGAGGAATCGTGAGGACGGACCCAGAGAAAGTGGAGGCCATAAAAAAGGTGATGATGCCGAAAAGTGCCAAGGAGGTTCGACGGTTTCTCGGGATGGCAGGGTGGTATCGAAGATTCATACGGAACTTTGCAGAACTGGCGGCGCCGCTCACGGATACCTTGAAAAAAGGAAAGTTCGTTATGACAGAGGAGGCGGAGAGGTCCGTAAGGACGCTGAAGGAGGCGCTGAGTGCATCACCGGTTCTGAGACATCCGCATTTTAAAAGGATGTTTTATGTACAGTGCGATGCTTCAGATACCGGAGTAGGAGCGGTACTGTTCCAAATAGAGGAGAACAAAAGCGAACGTCCCATAGCCTTCTTGTCGCACAAACTAAACCCAGTGCAGCGCAACTACAGCGTGACGGAGAAAAAATGTTTAGCAGCCGTACTGGCGGTGGAACGTTTTCGTCCGTACATTGAGCTTATGCCGTGTAAGCTGATCACGGATCATTCGAGCCTACAATGGATCATGTTCGTAAAGAACCTGGCGGGAAGGTTAGCGAGGTGGTCGCGTAAACTGCAACCATATCAGATGGCAATCGAGCACTGTAAAGGATCAGAGAACATGGTGGCAGACACGCTCTCCAGGATGGTGGAAGCCGTCGAGGAACCAGAGGAAGACTGGATGCTCGGATTCCAAACCACGGAATTTGAATCCCCAGTGTACATGGAGTTAAAGCAGTTGCTCGAGGCGGAAAAGGGTAGGTTTCCGGATGTAAAGATTGTGGATGGCTTCGTGTTCAAAAGGACAGAATGTAAAAGCGCGGTGGAGTTGGAGGAGAAAACCTGGAAGTTGTGGGTACCAGCCTCCCTGAGCGCGGCCATGATAGACCAGGCGCATTCTCCGCCCGATAAGGCTCATGGAGGGATGGCAAAGACCCTGCATCGCTTAAGGAAGCGATTTTATTGGCCAGGAATGGTGGCTAAGATTCGGGCTTTTGTGAGGGAATGTCGGACTTGCAAGGAGACGAAACCTATGAATAGCGGCCCGCGGCCAGGTCTAGGAGCCGAAACGGTAACCTACAGGCTATTCCAAAAGATTAGGGAAATATCCGAGATCTCGAAAAGGGCACGCGTATATCTTTATTGTGGTGGACCATTTTTCAAAGTTCGTGTTCCTGAAAGCTATGAAGGAAGCAACGACGGCAGAGGTGGTTAGGTTCCTGGTGGGAGAGGTGTTTCACACCTTTGGAGTGTCAAAGACCATTCATTCGGACAATGAGAAACAGTTCGTGGCAAAGCGATTCCAGGAAATGATGCGTGAATTTCACATCCGCCACGTCAGGACAGCAGTGTATTCCCCTCAGTCGAATGCGGCATAGAGGGTGAACCAGTCGGTACTGAACGCAATTAGGGCATACCTGGACGAGGACCACAGAGATTGGGACCTATACCTGACGGAAATTGAAGCAGCTTTGAGAACGTTAGTGCATACGGCGACGGGGGTAACCCTGCACTTTGCCCTGTTTGGACAGCACATGTTCACAGATGGAACCGACTATAAGGTGGCTAGAAAGATTAAGGCACTGGAGGACAATGAGCTCCTGTGTTTGCCGCCATCGGACAGGATCGCCTTGATCAGAGACGCGGTAAGGAGGAACTTACACGGGGCACATGAAGCAAGTGCAAGAACCTATAACAGAAAGACGCGAGTGATTCGGTTTCGACCTGGCCAGGAAGTCCTCCCGAGGAATTTTGTCTTAAGCGACTTTGGGAAGAGCTTCAATGCCAAATTCGCAAGGAAGTTTGTGAAATGCAGGATCCGAAGGCCGATCGGCGAAAATATGCATGAGGTGGAGAATCTGGACGGAAAGACCGCGGAAGTATTCCACGTAAAGGATCTGAGGCAGTGACACAAATAAGAAAGGGAGGAGATAACGACCAACGGAGAGGTGCCTGGAAGAGAAAAGAAAGCATAAATCAGGCATTTTGTAGATATGGAGGTACTTGCGGGACAGGAAGACGCCGGCAGAGAGAAGAAGTCAAGTGCCATGGTGATATCGAGAATCCGAGGGGTCGTCTCCCACGTTGGGCGCTGAGGATAGGGTCCAGAGCCGCCTCCCGAGCATGGGTCTGATCAAAGAAGTAGAGCTGAGTCGTCCATCTTTCCATTAGCATTTGACGCCAATAAGCGTAAAATGCTAATGTGGCTGTTGTCGCCGATGTAAACAATCGGAAGAGGGTTGATGACCTGGGACGGATCGGGTCCGGAACAACGGTCCGATCCGAATGACCATGCCAGGGAAAGATTGAAGGGAAGGTGAATTGAAAGGCAGTGGTCAAGCGGTGCGCGGGAAGAACGACAATAGAAAAAAAAAAACTTTCTCATGTTTTGTGGCGCAAAGGAATTGTAATTTTGCCGGATCAAAGGAAATTGAAGAAGACAAAGCGGGAAGCAGGATCGGCAGGAAGATAAGGTAAGAGGTCGGTCTAGGAAAGAGAGCCGTAATTAATGGGCTTCTTCATTCCAGGACCGACCAGACTTGCATCTCCGGGGGAAGAAGCCACGCCGTAAAAAAAAAAAGCTAGGCCATTTTTTTTTTTTTTTTGCGCGGTGTCCACAGTATACGTACAGCCCACCTCCCGTCCAACCGACCGAGGGACGCTGCCGCGTAACGTACGGCTCGAATCGCGGGAATAGATCCGAGATAGATAAGCAAGGATTAGGAGAAAGATATTACGAGGAAGACTGATGCACAGATAAGGCGGTTAATATAAGCGATTTGATCCTTCTGGTCCTTCTACTAGGAATATTAAAATTTAAGCGTGTTAGTAAAGGCTGGCTGTCTACATTTCCATAAATAAGATTATATAGAAACATGACACCCAGCATCGTTCTACGATTTGTTAATGATGGTAAGTTCATTAGTAAAAGTCTACTACGATAAGAGGGGAGGTAAAGATTTGCATCCCAATTAAGTCCCCTAAGACCGAAATTCAGGAAGTTTTTTTGTACAGATTCAATGTGATCGTGGTGTACTCCATATTGAAGACTCCAGACACACGATCCATACTCAAGAATCGGACGGACCAGTGATGTATATAACGTTTTAGTTATGTACGGGTCATTAAATTCTTTTGACCATCTTTTAATAAAACCAAGCACACCCATAGCTTTATTAACCATGGTAGATACATGGTCGGTAAATTTAAGTTTCAAATCTAATACGACACCTAGATCGTTAACCTGAGTTAATCGTTCTAAGGCGTTCCCATAGAGAAAGTTCATAGCCTGGTGAGGACTAGATCGGTAAAAAGACATAAGTTTACATTTCGTTATTATAAGTTATTTGCTAAATACCAATTTTGAAGTTTATCCAAATCGGATTGAAGTCTAGACTGGGCGCTAGTGAATTTATACTGAAGGCATAGTTTAACGTCATCAGCGTACATAAGTACAAGTGAATTAGTTAAGGCAAGGGGCAAGTCGTTAATAAACAGAGTAAAAAGTAGGGGTCCAAGATGGCTTCCTTGGGGCACCCCCGATGTGGCGCGGACTAAACGCGAGGTAACATCTTTAAAGAAAACACGTTGGGTTCTCCCTGATAAGTAGCTCGAAATCCACATAAGAAGATCAGTTGGGAATCCCAAAAGACTGAGTTTACTTATAAGAAGCGAATGGTTAACAGAGTCAAATGCTTTACTGAAGTCAGTGTATATGACGTCTGTTTGTAAGCCATTCCGGAAGCCATCCATGATAAAAGATGTTAGCTCCAATAAGATGGTAGTGGTGGAGCGGCGCTTCATGAAGCCATGAGGCTTTCGGTAAGTGCATAAACCGTTTTAAAGCATGTAAAAACGCAGATGTGGATAGATCCTTTACAAGCTTTAAGTGCACGGCTTTAGTAGCAAATCAAATGAAAACACTCACGTAATATTTTACGGGAGCTTTATTGCGAACTTCTGGCTTTTAGTAAAATGGGCCGCAAAAATCCACACCAGTCACTCCAAAAACCTGGCAACCGCTGACTTTTTGCTCCGGGAGATCAGCCATAATGTGCTCCAGCAACCGAGGCTTGGTGCGGAAGCATCGGATTCACTTGTGCAATGCCTTCGTCACCGTTTTCCTCCCCCCGATCGGCCAGTATTGGGATCGAATAATAGCCAGCAGAGCACGAGGCCCCGTGTGTAGATTACGCTTATGGAAATCAACAATTATAGCCCGAGTAACTGGATGGCTTCTAGGCAATATAATTGGATGACGACTATCAAAATCCAATGTAGAATTTCTTAAACGACCGTCCACACGCAACAGGCCAAACTTGTCTAAAAAAGGAGAGGATGTGGCAAGTATGCTGGCTGACGAAATTTCCTTTCCATTCTGAAGCGCCTTTATGACATCCCAAAAATACACACGCTGCACCAGACGCAATAGTAGGTGGGTTCCAGCCTTGATGTCGCTAGCAGTGACACCCTTGTGACGGACTCGCAAGGCCTTGTACCCTTGGATACGACATAAATGCAAGCACCATAAGCCTCGATGCAGGCGTCACAAAATCCATGAATCTCCACTTCACACTGTGATGATAGTGACCATCTAAGGAATTCAGCACGCTGCGCCTTGGCGAAGCTGGAACAAATCATGTCCCAATCGAAGTGAAGAGCTTGAGGTAGACTTTCATTCCAGGAAAACTTCTCAAGGCATAGCTTCTGAAGAAAAATCTTCGCCTTCCTATCCAACAAGCCCTATCGGATCATAAAGCCGGGCGATTGAGGAGAAGATGATGCGCCTAGTGGGCTTCGAGGGTGACTGAAGCCCTTCAAACTCTTAGGTAGGGATATATACCCGGCCGGAAAGTGAGTTTGTTATAATATTATAATAATTGCCGTATTATTATGAGTTAAGCCCAGAGCGAAACCAAAGCGTCGGAATAAGAAAAAGTAAAGGATCCAGATAGAAAACTGATTTAGCATAATTTGTATAGACTATTTAATACAAATTTAAATGAAAGAATGAAGACTGAGTAGACGATAAAGTGGGTTGGGGATAGGATAATGGGAAAGTAGGAGGGGATTGAGAGGAAAAAATAAGGGGCGGACGCAAGAAGTGGTCAGCGTTCCGCTACGGAAGGGAGGGCAGGCCCAACTACTCCATGTCAGCAGGAGTAGGATAGAGATCCCGTGTTGATCAGGTGAGGATGAGTGTTAGAAGTTTGTTTGTCCCGGTATGTTAGGATAAGAATTTAAATGTTGTGGGGAATTTAGTGTTGTGAAACGTCTAACATGTGCTGTTTAGTATATGTTGGAAGTTTTTTTTTTATTGTTAGCGGTCTGTATGGGAAGGCTCAGGGAAACCACGGCCCTGGATGAGCTAGCCGGAGCCAGACCCATGCCGATTGGCGGACCTTCGGACCAGGAGTTGGTCATAACAGATTTACGACATTAACGGTAGAGAACAGCGTATTAAATTTTAGAAGGAACTGCTGAAGAACCACCAGTTACTCCAAGTGCAGTGAAACCACTTTTAAACTTTCTCACGTCAAACATCGAAAAAAAGAAAAGAAACAAAAAGGTCGACGGAATTCTCATGATGAGAGAATATTTTGCACGGATAAGTTTTCCCAGATCTTCTGATCCATAAGAATATTGGAGAGTAAGTATCTATTATACAACAAGTTGAATTTTTTTCTATTTCATTATTTTACTTCTTACAGAGCAATGAAAGTGACCAGCCAGCTCAAGCTAAATTGCAAATTCTTTTCTTTAATTTTGCTTATAATTATTTACTTATAATTTTGTTAAATTTTAGGACTAATGCGTAAAAACCATTAACATAAAACAATATACAAATATTAACAACTTTTATAAAATTTGAATTTTATATAATTCGAAAATATAATTAAATATAATTGTAAAATATTATTTGTAAATGATCAGAGCAAATGACCCTAATCAGAGGTTTTGATGTGATTAGATAATCCAAAAGCAGCTACAGAAAGGTTTTATATTAAGTCAGTTCGGTTTTAAACTGCGTAACGTAAAGATACAGATTAAATGCTTTAACATTGTTTGGTCATTAAGTCTTTTCAATGACTTTTTCCCTTTTTTCCAAAATAACAAAAAAGGAAATTGTTTGTTTCACAACGTTATAAAATGCTTATTTGTTAGCATATGAAATGGAGTGCCAGAAAGCTCCGATTTAGAATGCGTATGCACTGAGATAGAGAGTACAAGTGGGCCCGCCTTTTAGCATAGGACGGGCGAAAGCTCGTTAACTTAATGACAAAGATAAAATAAAGACGAGCGGCCGAGAAGAGTCGGCTTGCGACTAACAACAGCGATGAAAAAATGATTATATGCTAAACTATAATTATTACATTTATATATATATGTATGTTACATTTATATTGATTCAATTTATGCCGTGGCTGCTGCCTGACCCGACATACTCCAGTTGAGGCCTGTCCTTCAACTTCATCCTTAAGGCTTGGTCCCTGCACGCTTGGTAGTTCCAGAAGCGGCTCTAACCACCGCCACTCGAGGCACTCCATCCCGACCAGGGACTAGATCCAGAATTCTAGCCAACGGCCACTTCCTGGGGGGCAGGTTCTCGTCCTTGACTAGCACCACATCGTTAATCACCAAGGCAGGGCCGGACGCACGCCATTTGGAGCGCTGCTGAAGAAGGCTTAAATACTCCTCTTTCCATCGGGCCCAGAAAGACTGCTGCAGGAAAGACACACGCTGCCAGCTGTCCATACGGTTGAAATTCAGCTTTGTGACATCAGGCTCGATAAAACTGACTGACGGGCCACCAGTTAAAAAATGGGATGGCGTTAGAACATTAAGGTCTGCAGGATCCTCTGAAAGAGACAATAAAGGCCGTGAGTTTATGACAGCACCAATGTGACAAATCAGAGTTCGCAGCTCGTCAAATCCAAGAACTGAAGATCCAACAGCCCGGTAAAAATGATGCTTTGCGGTTTTGACAGCCGCTTCCCAGAGTCCACCAAAATGCGGAGATCGAGGAGGAATAAAATGCCAATCGATGGACTCAATCGCGCAAAACTCCAGAAGCGCTCGTTGATGCTCATCGCTTATGAAGAGTTGGAGTAGCTCCTTTAGCTCGTTTTTAGCTCCAATAAAATTGGTCGCATTGTCAGACCAAATGTGCTGAGGCTTTCGGTAAGTGCATAAACCGTTTTAAAGCATGTAAAAACGCAGATGTGGATAGATCCTTTACAAGCTTTAAGTGCACGGCTTTAGTAGCAAATCAAATGAAAACACTCACGTAACATTTTACGGGAGCTTTATTGTGAACTTCTGGCTTTTAGTAAAATGGGCCGCAAAAATCCACACCAGTCACTCCAAAAACCTGGCAACCGCTGACTTTTTGCTCCGGGAGATCAGCCATAATGTGCTCCAGCAACCGAGGCTTGGTGCGGAAGCATCGGATTCACTTGTGCAATGCCTTCGTCACCGTTTTCCTCCCCCCGATCGGCCAGTATTGGGATCGAATAATAGCCAGCAGAGCACGAGGCCCCGTGTGTAGATTACGCTTATGGAAATCAACAATTATAGCCCGAGTAACTGGATGGCTTCTAGGCAATATAATTGGATGACGACTATCAAAATCCAATGTAGAATTTCTTAAACGACCGTCCACACGCAACAGGCCAAACTTGTCTAAAAAAGGAGAGGATGTGGCAAGTATGCTGGCTGACGAAATTTCCTTTCCATTCTGAAGCGCCTTTATGACATCCCAAAAATACACATGCTGCACCAGACGCAATAGTAGGTGGGTTCCAGCCTTGATGTCGCTAGCAGTGACACCCTTGTGACGGACTCGCAAGGCCTTGTACCCTTGGATACGACATAAATGCAAGCACCATAAGCCTCGATGCAGGCGTCACAAAATCCATGAATCTCCACTTCACACTGTGATGATAGTGACCATCTAAGGAATTCAGCACGCTGCGCCTTGGCGAAGCTGGAACAAATCATGTCCCAATCGAAGTGAAGAGCTTGAGGTAGACTTTCATTCCAGGAAAACTTCTCAAGGCATAGCTTCTGAAGAAAAATCTTCGCCTTCGTAATGACAGGTCCAACAAGCCCTATCGGATCATAAAGCCGGGCGATTGAGGAGAAGATGATGCGCCTAGTGGGCTTCGAGGGTGACTGAAGCCCTTCAAACGTAAATAGCAAGCTATCAGTAGAAGGATCCCAAGCTAAGCCAAGAGTCTTCGTAAAGTTGCTGCCATCATCCAACGACTCTCGATCCTCTTCCGGTACGTCAGAGAGCACTTCAGAAAAATTGGAGCACCACTTTCTCAACCGAAATTGACCCTTGGCGAGGATCCCCGATGTTTGCTGCATTATGTTGGTAGCCTCCTTTATGGAGTCATCTCCGGAAATTAGGGTGCAGAATTTCGGCACCCTTTGGAAACATAGACTGCTCATCCTCTGCCAACTGATGCATTGCTCAAATTTCTAAAAATGAGGCCGGCTTTTTCCCATAAGTGACCGTATCCAGTTTAAAAACCTGCAACTCATCCTGGGTGGAATTCCGCCAAAGAATGAACTGCAGATAGCGGTTCTCGGGGAAAACTCTGACGCATCGGTACATTTTGCAAATATCTCCTGTAATGGCCACTCAATGGCAACAAAACCTTAGAAGAATGTGCAGCAGCTTTGGTTGGATAACTGGACCAGACATCAAAACGTCATTCAATAAATACCCAGACGTAGTGGCAGCCGAACCATCAAAAATAACCCTGAGCTTGGTTGTTGAGCTGTCCTCCTTCTCCACTGCGATCCTGGGCAACTAGTGCATTAGCCGTGGATGGTAAAGCGCCTATTGGCTCGGCGCACTCGGCTGCGGCTGATTTAGATGGCACAGCAGAAGGCTCGCTGCTGGAAGACTGTAACTCCAAAAAATGCAACAGACTGTGATGCCTCCTCCCACAACTGCGACAATTATCGGCGAGGCACTCACGCAGGTGATGGCCAGTTTGGAGACATTTCCGACATAGACCAATAGACCATAGTCGCCTGGCCTCGCCAAGGCGGCTCTCAGGGGGCAATGACAACATTTTTGGGCATGCAGAAACTACATGGGACCACCCACCGCATAATATACAAGCAGAGGCAGGTGAATTAGTAATAATAAAGGATACTTTACTGTTATTTGCGACTCTACGTCTTCCCACCTGAATGCCCGGCGCGTAAGCGGCTAAGGCCACATCAATAGCCTCCAAAGTCCTGCAACTCTGTTCCAAAAACTCTGCCATCGACTCCCAAGCAGGGATGAGATCCGACTTCGAGGCATTTTGACTCCTCCCACTTGGCCTGAGTAGCTGGATCCAACCTTTGAAGAAGTACGTAGACAATGATGCAGCCGGCGATCTGAACTGCCGTCCCCAAATTTTTTAAGCTCGCTTATGGCATTGAACTTATCGGACAGCCATCGAAGCGCTGCCGCTGAGTCACCTTCCAATAGATTGAGCCCCAGAATCGCGTTCACATGAGCCTGAAATATCAACCGACGGTTATTAAATCGATTCTCCAAAAGCTGCACTGCGACATTATAATTCTCCTCGGAGATTTCCAAGGACCGGACTGCCTCTAAAGGAGTCCCGAAGACAAGATCGCAACCTCTGAAACTTTTCCACCTTACTTATATAAGGATTGCAGCCTACGATCGTCGAAAAGACCGAATGAAACTCAGCCCACTCTGAATATCCTCCGCTGAAAGTTGGAAGAGGAAGAGGAGGCAAGGCTTGAAAACTCCGACTGAGCGCTGGTTCCACCTGGACACTGGAACCTCCGCTGGAATGGGCAACAATTCGAGCAGAGCGCAACGACGTCTCGTGCTCGATTTCGGCATGCATCGTAGCTACAAGCTCAGACACTGTCCATCGCAAGTCGCTGCTTATCTCAGCAATGTCTAACTCTTCAAGCTCCCCGTGGATGGCCTTAAAATCCTCGTACATGGCGACCAACTGGCCGTGGCGCACATGGAGCATAGCATCCTCCACGATTGATATTGGCTGCAGGGCGCCTTGGATCCTCTTCAAATCCTGGAGGATATCCTTTGCCTTGCATTTTAAAATCGCACTCCGAGATGGAGTGGGTTCTCCTGTGGTGGCGCTCTGGAGTTCATCGCCACTATAATTGAAATACGCTCAATTTAGGTAAAAACACGCACAAATTAATTTTGGCGCCAAAATTATAGTTCTTGTTTATTTTTTTATATATACTTATATTTGCGCGCAGCGAAAACGATTTATCCCACTGTGCGCTCAGAACCGTACACTGCGTTGTGGAATGTATATACATATATATGAACGCTTGTGTGAGTCGAATGCACTTGCAAGTGGAACGTATGAATGTATGTATGTATGTATGTATGTTGGCGGACCGGATAACAATTGTATGTATTGTATTTATTTATATTATTTAATGATTTAAGTATAAATAAAAAATAATTGTTTCACTGAGACACTGTGTGCGTTTATGTTAAAAAATGCGCATACATATGTTAATACACCGCGCAAAAAATGAAACGGGTATGTTCGCACTGTTTTATGCTCGTGGAATGGTTAATTTTATTAATTAGATCACATCGGGGTCACCAATGTTTGCTCATTGAGTCTTTTCAATGACTTTATCCCTTTTTTCGAAAATAACAAAAAAGGGAATTTTTTGTTACACAACGTTATAAAATGCTTATTTGTTAGCATATGAAATGGAGTGCCAGAAAGCTCTAATTTAGAATGCGTATGCGCTGAGATAGAGAGTATAAGTGGGCCCGCCTTTTAGCATAGGACGGGCCAAAGCTCGTTAACTTAATGACAAAGATAAAATAAAGACGAGCGGCCGAGAAGAGTCAGCTTGCGACTAACAACAGCGATGAGAAAATGATTATATGCTAAACTATAATTATTACATTTATATAAATATGTTAAATTTATATTGATTCAATTTATGCCGTGGCTGCTGCCTGACCCAACAAACATTAATTAAATACAGATTAAATGCAATAAAACAGAAAATAAAATAATAATTCTAATAGTAAACTATAAAATTATAGAGTGTTTTATTTTAGTGATTGAATTATAAAAAAAATATATGTAATAACGGAGACATCTCCGACCCCATAAAGTTCTTGATCAGGATCATCTCTTGAGTCGTGTGAGGAGATTAAATCTCCCACTCCCAGGAATATTGGCTGAAGGACCCCCCGTGGGTATCCGACTCAAGTGCGGGACTTAGAGCGACTGCGCATCTGAACGACTGCGTATCTGTGATCCGTGGCTCAAGGACCACCTCTGGGTAAGTCCGGCGGCTGTACGCGAGTCCTCCAGCAAGGATAAGTCAAGGCACAAGTGGGGAAAGGATCAAAGATCAGCGGCGGAACTGAAGCCTAAAGGTAATACGAGTCGGGTTGGTTTTTTCCCGGACACGACAGGTATTCTAGTGTCATAGCATATCTATTCCTGACCGTTACGACCAGGTTTGATCCTGTAAAGCGAGGGGTAACCTGCTCGGGAACTCAAGCCCAACATAAAACCAAAAAGTGATACCCCGGTAAAGTCAAGAGACTCCTGATCCAGGCGCTGGGGCGTACGCACAGCGAATCACCTGGAGGGAAGGAGGCGCGACGCCAAACCTCTGGTCAACCATAGATCCTGCCGAGCGTAGGCATCCAGGTATTTTGAGGCGAGTGGCGGATGTGTCCTGTTGAGTAGGTAGGCCCTTCGTTTCCTGATCCGGCAGCCAGGCACCAAGAAGCGTATGCCTGGGAGGTGAGCCTATTAGTCAGCTAACACAGATTAGGTGCCGGCCACGGCGGAAGGGCATTGCCAGTGAGCCTAGGATAACGATGTTGATCCGACAACGGAAGCGGATCAACGGCGGTAGGAGCAGCGACGACGACGGGAGCGGAGCAACGGTGACACCAACAACGAGAGCAGCAACGGGAGCAGCGACAGCGTCGGGTGAGGAGCAGCATTGGCCTCGAAACTGGAGCACGTGAGTCCAAGCCAAGACCACACGTCCTGCTGAGTGAAAGCTTCGGGGGGGCTTGTATATTGGTACCAACCCGGAACGGTGATCGGGGAACGACGGGAGGACAAACGGTGGAGCTGAGCAGCAGCATTCGAAGAGTCAGCGAGGATCCGGCGGAGGAATCAACCCCGGTAAGATTCACCCTTTGTAAACAATATAGCAATAAAATGAATATCGTTGAACGAAGCATCCTGTGTTATTTCTGGGCTCGGCAGTCACGTCGAATCTATAAATTCGGTGAAACGATCGACAAACTCTGTGAGCTAGCCGCGGCATTTGTTGCGAGCACCAACAAGCAAAGCAGTTTGTTACACCTGGCGCCCAAACTACGTGATTGCATTGGCGTCTAAAAACAACGCAGCTTCAAGATGGGAAGAAAAAACTGGATATACGCGCTTCGCAAGGAGGACATGAGCGAAGAGTGTAGAGAGCTCTGTCTCCCAGCAGAGGAAACTGTAGAAAAGCAGCGACGCCAAGGCAAGGACAGATAGAAAACCCAGCGCAGGCAGGGAACAGGTGCGGTGGCATGGGCCATTGGTTGAGTGGGTGCAGGAACCCCAATATATTGTTCTGCAGGATGTGCGACGCAATAGGGGTAAGAAGTACAGAGTTCTTCCAAAGAGCGGAAAACGCGCAGCAATCTCAGCCGTATAGAGGAAGGCAGAGACCGCGATGTGCTGCCCCTCAAAACTAGTTTTAGGGTTATCAGGAGACGACCAACAGTTGTCGGTGGTCATCAAGGACGAAGGAGCAGAAATTCATTTCTAGCTTCATTTCTGAAAAGTTAGCGGCGAGCCCGGAAAACGCCGGAGCACAACAACGAACAACAACGAGAAGATTGATAGAGCTGGCCAATGGGAGCCACACGAAAACTCGAATGGTACTCCAGACGACGGTAAGCTTTGGTAACAAGAAAAACCATTTGAACATGCTGGTGTTGTCAGGCATGGGAGACAGCGCGGTCCTAGGTTGGGATTTCTTCGCAGGATTTGGCAGAACAATGACATGCGCTGGCCACCAAGTCACGATCCCGAAAAGAGAAAAATGGAGCGGATGCTAGGAGCAATCGATAGCAATAACTGAATCCTCGAAGGGATGGGAGAGCGAGCGGGACAAAAGGTTCATTAAGGAGGAGCTAGTGGCGTTCGCAAAGCAGAAGGGTTGTTCGAGCGTGACCCTGCACACGATCACGATGAAGGACGACATCCCCCATAAAGCAAAGGGATTATCCGAAGAACCCCAAAATACAGCGGGAGATCAATGCAAAAGTGGAAGAGCTGCTTGAGAAGGGATATATTGAGCCTTCGAATAGCGCTTATAGCTCAACCATCGTTATGGTGAAGAAAAATATGGGTCAATGGAGAATGCACGTGGACTTTCGACAAATAAACGCAAACTCGATAAAGGATGCGTACCCGATGCCACGAATAAACTTCATACTGGAGAAACTGAGGGAAGCAAAATTTTTGGCAAATCCAACTGGAGGAGCGAAGCAGGAAGTACACGGCCTTTACGGTACCAGGGAAAGGTCTATACCAGTAGAAGGTGATGCCGATCGGTTTGCATTTAGCATCGGCAACGTTCCAAAGGGCCTTGGACCAGGTCATAGGCCCGGTTATGGCCCGCACGCATTTGCATACGAAGATGATTTCATCGTGACCGGACGCACAAGGGAGGAGCATATGGTGAACTTGAAGGAAGTATTCCGTAGACTGAAGGCGGCATACTTCAGGATAAACACGGACAAGTGTCATTTCTTCAGAGCTATTGTACCTGGGCCACAGGATAACGAGTCAGGAAATCGGAATTGGAACCACAGAAAGCGAAGACGTTGAATGCATATGGATAAGCGCACTGAAAAAGAAAATACGGGAAAACCCACAGAACTGTCTAGAGTACATAAGAGAAGCGGGTCTGGTTTACCGACATGTCCTATATAAAGCCGGAAGTGACGAAGTGGCATTATGGAAGCTGTGTGTACCGGTTGATATGGGACAGCAGGTGCTGAAGGAGAACCACGACGCACCGACAGCGGGACATCTAGGTGGAAGAAAAAGAATTGCACGAGTAATAGCAAGGTACTTCTGGCCAAGGATGCCAAGGGACACAAGGAAGTATGTCAGACTGTGCGAAAAATGCATGCGGTACAAACCAAGTCAGATGCAGGCCGCAGGGAAAATGGTGACACAGATACCAGAGGAGCCATGGGCGACGGTATGTGCGGATTTCGAACGACCTTTGCCGAGGTCCAAGCATGGGAACACAATGATGTTGGTAATGATTGATCGATCTTCAAAGTGGACGGAGATGGTTCCAATGCGAAAAGCAACAACTGAGACGGTGCAGAAGACAATTCGCGAAATGATTATCGCTAGATACGGGGTGCCAAAGGTTATGGTAACAGATAATGATGTCCAGTTCACCAGTAGGATTTTCAAAAAATTCCTCGAGAAGCAAAGGAGAAAGCGCACTGAAGACGGCAGCGCACTGGAACGTAACGGTTCCGGACGGGACAACGAAGGCTGTGTTTAGAAAGTACGGAAGGAACGAAATGCGTACTGAACATAGATGGCAGTGAAGGTTGAGTGGTTGAGTGAAGAGGAATTAGGAGTATTGGCTGAAGGACCCCCCGTGGGTATCCGACAGCGTGAACGACTGCGTATCTGTGATCCGTGGCTCAAGGACCACCTCTGGGTAAGTCCGGCGGCTGTACGCGAGTCCTCCAGCAAGGATAAGTCAAGGCACAAGTGGGGAAAGGATCAAAGATCAGCGGCGGAACTGAAGCCTAAAGGTAATACGAGTCGGGTTGGTTTTTTCCCGGACACGACAGGTATTCTAGTGTCATAGCATATCTATTCCTGACCGTTACGACCAGGTTTGATCCTGTAAAGCGAGGGGTAACCTGCTCGGGAACTCAAGCCCAACATAAAACCAAAAAGTGATACCCCGGTAAAGTCAAGAGACTCCTGATCCAGGCGCTGGGGCGTACGCACAGCGAATCACCTGGAGGGAAGGAGGCGCGACGCCAAACCTCTGGTCAACCATAGATCCTGCCGAGCGTAGGCATCCAGGTATTTTGAGGCGAGTGGCGGATGTGTCCTGTTGAGTAGGTAGGCCCTTCGTTTCCTGATCCGGCAGCCAGGCACCAAGAAGCGTATCCTACACGGCGTATGCCTCGGAGGTGAGCCTATTAGTCAGCTAACACGGATTAGGTGCCGGCCACGGCGGAAGGGCATTGCCATTGAGCTTAGGATAACAAAGTTGATCCGACAACGGGAGCGGATCAACGGTGACACCAACAACAAGAGCAGCAACGGGAGCAGCGACAGCGTCGGGTGAGGACCTCGAAACTGGAGCACGTGAGTCCAAACCGAGGGGACCGTGAGCCGAACCGGCGCAAGGCACCAAGAACGATCGACAAACTCTGTGAGCTAGCCGCGGCATTTGTTGCGAGCACCAACAAGCAAAGCAGTTTGTTACACCTGGCGCCCAAACTACGTGGTTGCATTGGCGTCTAAAAACAACGTAGCTTCAATATGGAGAGAACAAACTGGATATAAGAGCTTCGCAAGGAGGACATGAGCGAAGTGTGTAGAGAGCTCGGTCTCCCAGATAAGAAACTGTAAAAAATATGTGGGCACTAGTTGCAAAGTAGGTCGACGAGACAAAGGACGTCGTGATGTTGGCGGTCACGCGTGGATTTGAGGAAAAGTTCACACAAAGGTCCACGCCGAGACAAAGAGTGAGTCAGAGAAGCTTATTCAAAGAGCATGGAGCCGCAAGTTTGAAAGACGGTCCAGATGCAGGTGAACTACGAAAAAGTGGCCAAACAAGTCCGGGATTGGTCATTCCGATTCGACGGCATGGGAGACCCTTTAGAATTTGTGGACCGAGTAGCATGGTCCGCTAAAACATACATACATACAACATAAACCCGATTCTGCGGGCGATTTCAGAATTACTCCATGGAATAAACATGAACAGAAAAAAAACCCAGCGCAGACGGTGGAATGGGCCATTGGGCGAGTGGGTGCAGGAACTCAGAATATTGTTCTGCAGGATGTGCGACGCAATAGGGGTAAGAAGTACAGAGTTCTTCCAAAGAGCGGGAAACGCGCAGCAATCTCAGCCGTATAGAGGAAGGCAGAGACCGCGATGTGCTGCCTCTCAAAACTAATTTTAGGGTTATCAGGAGACTGTGACGAACACGGTGAAGTGGATACCGATTGGTGGCATACTTTGCCTACGGGAACGGCCTAGCTCAGGGAAGAGGCAAGGGGGTCGGTTGCTTCCTAATCAGCATCACCGCCACACAATAAAAATTTGTATACAGAGTTAGGAGGGGGGCTACAGTTCTTTGGAAGGATACGAATTTTAGACAGGAAACCTTGCTATTGAAGAGCTAAGGTGGTGAGGTTCTTCTGCTTGGCCCGCCCTACCTGTAAAGAATCAACAACGAATTGTTGCTGCCCTTACCCATATTTAGTGAAATCCTTCAGCTCAGGTGCTCATAAAACTATAATTTTACTTCATTTAAAATATCCAAATTCATTACAAAAACATGGTTGCTTCTTCTTCTGACTGTATGCTTAACATAAGCCCTTACTCCTAATTGTTCCTTATTCTACTAAATAGCCTTAATACAGCTTGATTGTCAAAAAACTAATAAATTGGAATTTATTACAAAAGTTTGTCCATATAGAAATATATGTATATGTAAATGAAGGACGACATCCCCCTAAAACAATGGTATTATCCGAACCCCAAAATACAGGGGGAGATCAATGCAAGGGTAGAGGAGCTGCTTGAGAAGGGATATATCGAGTCTTCAAATAGGGCTTATAGCTCACCCATCGATATGGTTTAATAGAGAATGCTCGTAGTCTTCCGACAAATAAACGCAAAATCTATAAAAGATGCGTACCCGAAGCCACGAATGAACTTCATACTGGAGCAACTGAGAGAAGTCTAAAAATGTACATACGAACTAAGGAGAAGACAGATTAACCAAACCTGCGGTACAAACTGCAGAAATCTGGAGAAAGCGAGAAGGATTAAGTCCGGGGCATGTTGACATTGCGGGCGATATTTGGAACACCAGTATCAGATTACCATCTGATAAAAATAATATAAATGAATATCAAAGAGATGATTTCGAAGATTGTGTTTCCAATTAACGTTACCAGTCTGGAGCAGCGCCGCCATGAGTGTCACGATGCCGAGAGGATGCTAGCCACTCGATGGTCGAGACAATATGGAGAGGGCGAGCATCAAAGAGGATCCTCCAATCGTCCGGGGTGAAAAGATGTAGAAGCTCTTTACCGACAAAGGGCAATGTCGAGGGATAAGTGAGAATTAAATTGCTGGAACTGTACAGAGTGGGGGATTTTGAAAGTGTGAGGGGATGGTGCGTAACATTTATTTACATGCGTAACTAAATGCCCAATTGCCAGACGGGAAAAGCGATAGGAAGCATGACCAGGGCCGAGCCACGCATCAATCTATTTGCATCGGGATAGGCAGCACATAATAAAGAATAGAAATATAAGTAGTACCAAGAATATTAATCAGATTTTTAAGTCTTTTAAACTTTTAATATTAACTTACAAAAACAAAATAAATAATAAAGAAAATATTATGTCATAGCCTACATAAAGGAATATGACTTAAAGAATCGAACAGCAGCCTTTGGGGTACCCTGAACCAAAGTCCAGAACAAACATGGATTCTATCATCCACAGTTTTCGCGGTACACTTAAGAGAAAAAATAGATAACATTTTACCATATATTTAATAATGTAGGTGGCCGTCAGCAAATCGGGTACAACAGGGGGAGAAACGCATGAGCTCATGTGCCGTAACTGTGTACATCGATGGTAGTGCGACTATACTCTCCACGTGAGGGCGGCTGGTAACAGGTCCCGGTAAGGTCATGTCTCTGCCGAGGATGCTGGCTAATTGTAGTCGGGCGGGGAGAAGAAAACTTCCTTCCTCAAATCACCCCAATCCAAGGTGGAACAGCATATGCCGAGGGATGCATGTCCGGGGGATGCACGGACGTTAATATGCGGACTCTGGGGGACCGGCCGACCCCTCAGTTTTCGCCAGGCTTATCATGACAAGCGGGCTATGTCATGATGAACGAACCCCTTCCCGCCTACTCGTGGGTCCAGAAAATGAACGATAATAATTTAAAAAGGAAAACAAACAGTGGAGAACGGAACTCCCTTAGAAAGTCCGGAAATGGGATCTTGGATCCGTCAATCTCCAAGGCAGATAGAGGCCAAAGAGATGCTGGGATGGCGAAACTCCCCACTGAGGGACAACATCCGGAGGCGAGCGGCGCCGGTGTAGGGGGAGATGCCAAGGCACCGACCCCCAAAACGGGGCCCACTATGGGACCACCGAACGGTGTGGGGGGTAAGATCCTTGAATCGAGCTCCTTTCGCACCGGCGGCACCCCTAAGGAAGGCCCCGGTCCGACGACTGCTGGCCCCCTGCAGCGGAAGGGCTCCTATAAAGATAGGAGGAGAGCGGCCTTCATCCTGATGAGGGCAGACCCATCGGCGGAGTCCAATCCCGATCAGGCTGAAATAATAAAGTGGGCAAGGGAAATCCAGCCTGACTTTCAGCCAGCAAGAGCGGGAGCCAGATTGGACCCAAAGAAGCCGACAGGAGTAAGCGACTCTGCCAAGGAGAGTGCACAGAGTGCGAAAAGGCAAGAAGAAGAAGGTGCAGACACAGAGTAACAGATCCTTCGCCGAAGTTACCAAGGGCAGGACCATCATTGGGGTCATTGATAATGGCTCCAAAGATGGCCTGATCCCCAAGGAGCTTTGGCGTAAGGTAGTGAATGAGCTGCATGGGCGCTTCATGGAGGAGATGCTCAAGAGCGGAGGACCTCCACCGGACTGCGAAGACGCAGGGTGGTACCAGGGTAGCATCAAGGTGATAGCGTGCCAAGATGCGAGGTCTGTAAGCCTCTACAAGCGAATGATTGCGTCGCTTGGGGAGGTCTACCCAGGAGCCAGACTGGAGGCGGTGGACTGGGACAAGATCCCCAGCAAACCGAGGGCCCACGTATGGCTGACAGAGATGCCGGCGGACCCTGCCACCATTCTGGCCATGCTTAAAATGTGCAATCCCACACTCCCTACGGCGGACTGGAGGGTCGCCAAGGTGGAGGAAGCAGTGGGACTGAGAAGGCAGGTTGTCCTCACTCTAAATGAGGAGACTGCGAAGATCCTGGAGGGTGCCGGTAGCCGTATCAAATACGGGTTCGAGCACGTTGCGGTGAGGATCTACAAGTCGGATGCGAAGAGTAAACCTGGAGGCATCGACTTGGAGATGGACGCACAGGAGCTAGACTCGGGGGAACCGACCGAAGAGGTCCGCCCAGAAGGAATGTCAGATGTGGAGGAGGACATTCTGGAAGGGTACACCTCAGAGGAGAGTGACCTGGCGAGGGCTCTTGGTGGCGTCGGCATGGAGGAGGACTCATTGCTGGGCTCCGACACCGAGGCGGAGGTTACTGTGGTGGAGAATCTAAAGGATGTCCCTGACATTCCTGCAGATAAACCTCCATCACAGTAAGGTGGCTTCCGCCGCCCTCCTGCTCCATCTTGCAGAGATTGGAGCTGACGTGGCCCTCATCCAAGAGCCCGGGATCCACGGAGACAGGATTCTCGGTCTGGGGGCGTCGGACTTCAGGCTGTACACAGCCGATGTAACAGGTAAAAAGCGAGCATGCATACTCGCAAAGAAAAGCCTTAATACCTTCTTGCTACCAAATTTCAGCAATGAAGATCACGTAGCCGCATCGATAGAGGGCCCAGACGGCCATCTAAGAATATGCTCGGCATATATGGGTCACGACCACCTAGGACCTCCACCCCATTCGCTACTCAGGCGGCTTGTGGAAGACAGCGAAAGGAAGGACATCGACCTAATAATAGGATGCGATGCCAACGCTCATCACAATCAGTGGGGAAGCACTGACACAAACGAGAGGGGTGAGTCAATCTTCGATTTTATCCTCAGCTCTAAGCTTCTAGTGGGTAACAGAGGTTCAGAACCCACCTTCGTAGTCAAGAACAGAAGGGAGGTTCTTGATGTCACATTATTCTCGCACTCCCTGGCTGATGCAATCACCAGCTGGAGAGTCCTTGACAAACACTCATTTTCAGATCATCGCTATATTGAGATAGTAGTAAATTTTGAAAACTTCACCAAGCAAGCAGTACGAAATCCTAGAAAGGCAAACTGGGAGCTCTATAAAAATATAATAGATAGATCCTTAGGCGAACCGTCTTCGGAGACCATCGAGACCTATGAGGGGCTCAACGCCATGGTAGACAAGCTTATTGCGACTAGTGCAAAAGCTTACCACAAGGCCTGCCCAAAAAAAGACTAGGTAGCAACAGATCGAAGAAGCCTTCGTGGTGGACCTCGTCTTTAGCCCCGTACAAAAAAAATGCACGTAGGGCCTTCAACCACGCGCACCGTACCAACACAGACGAGGCGTGGGAAGCCTATAAAGCTGAACTTAGGCAATATAACAAAGAATTGCGCAAGGCAAAGAGGGTTGCCTGGGCCAATTTCTGCACCAACATTCAGGAGACATCAGAGGCCGCCCGCCTAAGAAAGATTCTCTCTACTACAGCCCCCATCGTAGGTCATATTAAGAACACGGATGGGCGGTGGACAACCTCAAGCCAGGAATCCCTGGAGACCCTTGTCAACGCCCACTTCCCGGGTTGCTCATCGGAAGAAACAACCCAGGGGATGCGTAGCCAGGACCATCAGGGCTTACTCAACTACCTACTTAGTGACAGAAACCTTAAATGGGCAATAGACAGTTTTAAACCCTTCAAATCTCCGGGACCGGACGGTATTCTACCAGCTCAGTTATCTAGAGCCGGTATTAACCTAAGGAAATGGATTAAGAAAATCTTCAGCACAGTCTTCACTACTGGTATGATACCAAAGGCATGGCTGTGCACGAAGGTTCTATTCATACCCAAGGCGGGGAAACCATCCCACTGCACCCCCAAGGACTTCAGACCTATAAGTCTGTCTTCCTTTCTCCTTAAGACTATGGAAAGACTCTTAAGTCTCCATTTACAACTTAACATTAACCCAAACGACATCTCATGCTCTCAGCATGCTTACAAAAGGGGCCGATCAACAGAAACAGCCCTGCACGATATCACTATGATCGCCTATGATCGAACTTAACATTAACCCAAACGACATCTCATGCTCTCAGCATGCTTACAAAAGGGGCCGATCAACAGAAACAGCCCTGCACGATATCACTATGATCGCCGAACGAACGATTAATTTCAAGGAATACGCACTTGTGGCTTTTCTAGACATAGAAGGGGTCTTCAACAACATCTTGCCGTGCTCAATAATTGATGCACTGACGGGACTTGGAATAGACGACCGATCAATTCACCTAATACGGCAGATCCTGGTCAACAGGAGTGTCGAGGCTACTCTTGGAGGTTCGACTATTCGAAGATACGTCAAGAGAGGCACCCCGCAAGGAGGTGCACTCTCAACACTACTCTGGAACGTGGCGGTTAACAGCCTATTGCGATCCTTAGAGGGTGACGGATGTAAGATCATTGCGTACGCGGACGATGTTGCTATTGCCTTCGTGGGGAAATTCCCACAGACGCTATGCGACCTAATGACAGGGAAGCTCGAAGTTCTGTCGGCCTGGGCGCAAAAGAACGGGCTGGGAGTCAACCCGTCCAAGACAGAGCTCGTGCTGTTCACCAGGAAGTACAAAATACGTAACCTAAGACTTCCGAAGCTCCTAGGAGAAACACTAGTTCTTAGTGATAGTGCGAAGTACCTAGGTATCACACTAGACAGGAAACTGGACTGGAAGCTAAACACCGCAGATTGGACTAAGAAAGCGGCAACAGCACTCTATACCTGCCGCAAGGCGGTAGGCCTCAAATGGCGAATGTCCCCCAAGATAGTCAGATGGTTATAAACAGCGATCATCAGACCAATTCTATTCTATGGTGTTGTTGTCTGGTGGCCCGCCCTAGACAACTCCACATGCAGGGAAAAGTTCAGGAAGATGCAGCGCATGGCGGAAGTCTGTATAGCAGGCAGTCTACGCACTACGCCTAGTGATGCCCTAGACACTATACTTGACCTACTACCAGTTGAACTGATGGGGGTAAAGACAGCCACTCTGGCAGCCATAAGACTGCGGGAGGCAAACCTATGGAGCAAAAATAGTTTCGGTCATATCAGACTGGACCTACAACATTTCATGCCTGAGGGGGTACGGATTACTGTGTGCCCGTCGACCAACACACCACTAACTACAATGTTTTAATCCCCTCGAGGGAGGAATGGGATGCCCGGATACCGGGACCGGAGGGCTCCATTCATATCTATACAGATGGATCAAAACTTAACGGCCAGGTGGGAGGCGGTTACTTTTGCGAGCATCTGAGCCTAAAGGAGTCCTTCAGACTCCCTGACCACTGCAGTGTGTTCCAGGCTGAAGTAGTAGCCATTAAGGAAGCACTTGAATCCCCAGCTCTAAGGGGCAATCGGGGTACAATATGTATCTTCTCAGATAGTCAAGCAGCGCTCAAGGCACTTGACGGATTCTCATCCAACTCCAGGACAGTCAATGACTGTCGCAGATCTCTCAACGAGATGGCTGAACAGCATGACATCTACCTCATCTGGGTCCCCGGTCACAGGGACCACGAGGGAAACTGTGCTGCAGATGAACTAGCTAGGGCAGGGACTACCAACCCTAGGGGGTGTGGGGGGTAGCATCTCTAGCGGCTCAAGTGGAAGCGAGGGGGTATTCTATGACCCCCTTGCATCACCGCCCTAACCTAACCTAACCTAATAATGTAGGTCGTCTAATTGCCTTGACCATCATTATTTTCCGTACATGTCATTTTTGAAATGTTTGTATACTAACTAAAATCAAAAACTGATTTGTAGCAGTTTGGAATACTCATCCAAAGTTGAAATCTTCGATTTTCTACATTAATTTTTGGTCTTCTATGATTGAAGATTAAATGAAAAGGAGTTTTTTATCTCATACTTTCAAAAAGTCATGGCTATCTACAAAATCTTTAATGTTTTACTGAACCTTCTGAAGCTGCGAGAAATTTTGTTCAACATGGAAACAGTTCTAGTTAGCCATGACCTTTTGAAAATATGAGACTAAAAACTCCTTTTTTATTGAAGAAACTACAGAATTCAATATATGATAAAATTTGATCAGTTTCTTCTCTTAGGTGTACCGCGGAAACTGTGGGTGATGGAACCCATGTTTGGTCTGAACTTTGGTTCAGGTGACTCTAAAGGATATGGAGAGGGTGAAATTATGCGTGGCGATTTTTTGCTTTTGGCCTGTGATATTTACGGTAGTTAGGATTTATAATGGCGTTGCAGATCTGTGAACGAAGCCACGGAAAGTTAAAGAGTTCTAAGATATTGATGTTCCGATATTGATGCAGTTTTTTTGGCATAGCGAATCGGTTTCGGAGACTTACACAAAAATTTTTACTAGATAAGCGCTCCGTTAACGGATTGCTTATTGAAGGCTGAAGCAAGCACTGATCTGTGCTCCGGTTTTAATCAGTTCGAACACCGAAAAAACAATTTTGGAATGCGATGCAAGATGCTTATCGGCGCCGTGGTCCTTCAGAGGGATGAGAGGGATCAGCTTTGCTCCTTTTCTGCAAAGCTGAGAGGCGCCCATCTCAATTACGGGCTCACCGAGAATTGATGTCTTTCCAAAATTAGAGCTGTGGAGAGATTCTGATCGTACATCAAATTCATGTCATTCACCGCCCTGAATGATTATTCAAGCCTAAGATGACTGATGTCTGATTACTGGTTCATATTACAACAACCTTACAGATTTAATATCGAACACTGAAATGGCAAGAGCGATGTGGTGAAATAAAATCGAAGAACGAGCCTGGAGGACTTGGAGACAACGGCAGTCGAACAGCGATTTCCGGACATGTGGGTCAAAAAGGGCTTGCTCTTTAAAAGGACGAGTATTTACCGGTAGAACAGCGACGATCCCAGTTTCCAATTTTCATTGGAAATTCTTGATCCCAGAGTAGTTGAAGGCTAAATTGGCAAAGCAGGCTCATGAAGGGAAGATGACACTGCTGGGATAGAAAGATGGTGGTATCCAAAATAATCTCGCAAGACTGCAACGAATGCATAACTCGCCAGATATGGGAGTACAGTTAAAAGAGTGGGAAAACGCTGATGTAATATTTCATGGGAGCATTGTTGCGAGCCTCCGATATATAGAAGAAAGCTTGATAACCTTCCACTCTCTCCTTCGGAAGATCGCCCATTACATGCTCCAACAATCGATGCTTCGTCCGAGAACATATCACACATTATAGCACAGTTTTTTTCCCCCCAATCGGCCAATACTAAGAACGTATCATCGCCAATAACGATCGAGGTCCAGCGTGCAGGTTGTGCTCATGAAAGCTAAGGATTAAGCTTTGCCTTACCGGATGGCTCCTGGGCAAAATTACTGGGTGACCACCATCGTAATTCAAGGATGAATTCTTGAGACGCCCGTCTACTCGAAGCAATCCAAACAGATCCAAAAAGGGGGATAACAAAGCCAGCGAACTGGAGGAGGCAACCATTCCCTTTGACTGAAACGTCCTTATTTCATTACCCAAATGAGCGCGCTGAACTGCCCACAAAAACATGCGAGACCCCAACTTGAGGCTATGAACGGTAATCCCTTTATGCCGAACCCGGCTGCCAAACTTATAGACGAACGCAAACACTCGCTGAAGAGCTGGAAAAGAGTTAACGTATTTGAATGTCACCACGAGTTCTGTATAAGGCGACTTCACCAATAAAATTGAAGCGCGAAGCTCTAAAGTTGGCTTCTCGATTACCATCGTCGCAGGCCAGTCCTCCTATGTCTTTCAAAGATAGAGCGGCCCTAACACCATAAACTGAATCCAATCAAATCCGTAGGAAGGGCTCCACGAGATAAGATGTCAGCTGAATTTTTCGACGTAGGCACATAACGCCACTCCATGAAATTCGTCAGATTTTGGATGGTTGACACAAAACGGTGGGCGACAAAAACGTTAAACCTGGCAGGCTCATCTCGAATCCTGGATAACACAACTGCAGAGCTGGATAACACACAACTCCAGCCAGCTCTAACAAGGCGGCTTTCAGCCCCTGGCAACCTGGAAACTATATAGACACATGCTCCGTAGACTTCAATGCTGGCACAAAATCCATAAATCTCCACCAACAAGGCCCAGAGGATCGTATAACCGCGCTATTGATGATAGGACAGAACGTTGAGACGGCTTTGAAGTGGACTGAAGAGCAGAAAACGAAAGCAGCAGCTGATCAGTGGAAGGATCCCAAGCCAATCCTAACGTTTTCGTAAAGTTGCTGCCGTCATCAAAAGATAGATAAGACTCCCGATCCTCTGAAGGCACGCCGTCCAACATGCTAGGGATATTGGAGCTCCATTCCCGCAGCTGAAATTCGCCCTCTTGGAGGATCGTTTATTTGAAGATTAGTCAAGAGGGGCACCCCGCAAGGAGGTGTACTACTACTGTACCCACTACTCTGGAACGTTTAAGTTTACAACCTTTTAGAGGTTGTCCTTAGCGGTCCTTAGAGGTTGGCGGCTGCAAGATCATTGCGTACGCAGACGATATTGCTATCGCCTTTGTAGGGAAATTCTCACAAACGCTTTGCGACCATATGATAGAGAAGCTGGGAATGCTCTCAGCATGGACACTCAGCTCTCAGCTCAAAGACACAGCTCCTTGTTTTTCCTAGGATGTAAAAAATACCTAAATCTTAAGGTTTCGAAGCGCCTAGGGGAATCTCTAACCCTAAGTGGTAGTGCGAAATACCAAGGTATCACTCTAGACAGAAAACTCAATTCCTTAGATAGGTAGGCCGAAAATAGGGGGATACCCCTGGAAATAGTCTAACTATATACACAGTTATACACGGCGATCATTAGACCAAATATTTTTTATGGAGTTTTAGTCTGGTGGCCTGCCCTGGATAACTCCTTATGGAAAAGCGAATCTATGGAGCAGGACTAGTATTGGTCATACTAGGCTGGACCAATACCACTTCATGCCTAAGGGGGGCACCATAAACTACAAAGTCGTTATCCTCCTAGGGGATCCCCACGTAGCTCGGCCCGGATCTTGGGCGAAGCAGACTAAAGCTCTTTGCATCCGCTGAACTGCCGGACCTCAGATATCTCTTCACGCAGCCTGGTAGCTTTAATCAGGAATGCTGGTTGGGACGACGAGCCGCCTCAGAAGGGTAGGCATATAGGAACTCCGGGTAGACAGAAAAGAGGAAACTTTTTTATTACCTAAGCAGTAAAACTGCCTAAGCCTAAGCAGTAAAACAGTCCAAGTGGATGCGGGTCGCCGCCTAAACCTAACATAACCTAAGTGGTTAAAAAATGAAGTTATGAAACTGATTCTTTACAAATATATTTACCCACGTATTACTTCCCTTTAGTCCTTTGGGAAACAAAAAATAGTTCGAATTAGTTTGTTCGAAACTAAAAACAATTCAATTCGACGAACGAAAATCGAATCGAAGGAGACGAAGCAATGCTTTACGTATTTGAAAGTGCATAATTGTTTTTTCTTTCAAACTTTCTCAGTTTGAAGACAAAAGTTAAAAATGATACACAGATCGGAGATAAGAAATTGTATTGTATTGAAAGTATTGACGGGGAAAAAATGCTGGGTAAATTCATAAGCATTTTATGAGCATATTTATTTTCCTTTATATATTGTGGTTTGTATTTATATGTATTTAAGATTATATTAAATAAATATTGAAGTGTAAAATAGCATACATTTTTCATACATTTTTCAATTTTCTGCCTTTTTATTAAAAAAAAACAAAAAATTATTCCTGACAGTTAGTTTTTTGTTTTTATTATTGACGTACCTTGAATCACAGTCCCACAGAAACGAAAAAGGGAGATTAAAGAGAGCGATTAGTATGGTTCAGTAAACTGCAAAGAATAGAGATCAGAATCTCTACATAGTGACAGTAAAAGCAACACCGTAAAAGATGAAGAAGCAGAACAGAGCTATGTTTAGAAGAAAATGATTAAAATTAATATTTTACCTCCAAATATACCACTACACACACGAAGCGTTTATAAATATAAATTAATAAGAATAATCACTGGATTGTTTAAAGCTAAAAAAAATAAAAGATTTGATAATAACGCAGTGCGCACAAAAAAACACGTCCGTTCGCTTTAAGATAAAAAGAGGTTTGAAAATTTCTTATACTCTGGCATTCGACAGTTACTTTTCGGCTTCGGTTTTATTCTCTTTATTAACTGTTGAGGAAGTGAACAGGAGTACAGTATTAATTTTAAAACTGATCACAACAAAACAATGTTTTTATCCAGATGTTACAAAATAAATTTAACTTGTTATCAGGAAAGTTTATTTTTTTTTTTAAACGTTGCTTTTATTTCTTAAATCTTCTCTTTGGAAGACTAACAAGAGGTGTATCAAATCTTATATTTTGAACTTAACTAACAGTCATGTTGACTGACACAGAGTTAGACGGCCCTAAAAACGACCGGCCAACGACCGGCTGGGTTGGAAGGTCGTTGCGTCGCAGGCGGGATCTGCTAGAAACCCGAGTCAATCCCTGAGCGAGGGAATTTGTGCGGTTTTTCACAGTTGTAGGACTCTTTTTTCTTCGGAATTTCGTCTTTCACTGCGAGGATGCACAGATCCCAGTGTATGTTTTCGTTGCGAATATACCAAGTGATAGTTCTCAAGATTTTTGATTGTGCGGCTGTATGGTGCCCATGTTGCTTTAGGTTTGCAGATTGGCTTTAGGACTGAATTGTAGAGTAGTAGCTTGTAGTCCAGGCATAGTGGCGATCGTGAGTTTATGATCCAGTGGAGGCTGCTGGAGCGACTAAGGATAGCGGTATCGTCGCGAACGATATGACGTTGTTAGTTACGTATTCCTTAAAAAAGCACGTTCGTAGGAATATCTGCAGTATACAAAACATATAGACACTCCAGCTTCGATGATGTAGTCGCCCGAAGTAGCTGCGTTGCATCTCACTGATAATACCCTATTGTAGAGGAATGATTATATAGCGCGCACAAATCATAAACCGAGTAATTTTTTTTAATGTTTTAATTTATTTTATATTTTAAGCCGCGCAGCTCAAATTTTCAATGGAAAATAATTTGTTGAATTTGTTGAATTATTTACAAATGCAGAATCACGTCAGGGTTCACCAGCCAGCATCAAATATTGTAATTATCACCAATAATTTCTCTCACTGCAACTAGCTGCCGGGGGCCACTAATTTTTCTTTATAAGCAGTTACATCTTCTTTGATTATCTCATATTCGAATGCTTTGTTATTCTTTGTTGCGCATGCGCTTTGGTAGAGCTTCTGCACCCAAGCTCTTAGTTATGCAATTCTATTTTTGAGTTGATATTGACCGGCCGCTAAATTGTTTTGTTGAGCGGAATCAACTCCAAATAAAGATTTAAATTGAACCGTGAAGCCTTGGATTTTTTATTGAAGCTATCAAATAGCTGGAAGGGCAAGACCTTTCGGAAATCAGCAGTGACTTTCGATTGACCGTTTCCGAGCTTGTAGCGACAATGACTTCGCTACGATCTGCTCGAGTTGTCGCCCACTCCACCCACTCCAAACAGGATCTCCTCCGTACAGACGGACCCAGGGCTTAGTGGGAGCTTTCAGGTATTGCCACCTGTGTTGGGCCTCAGTGTCTCCGAAGGTGTCTCAGTATTAGTGCTTTGGGGGCTTTTAGATAAATTCATTGTG
This sequence comes from Drosophila pandora, assembly GCA_021223865.1. Classification (NCBI taxonomy): domain Eukaryota; kingdom Metazoa; phylum Arthropoda; class Insecta; order Diptera; family Drosophilidae; genus Drosophila; species Drosophila pandora. The sequence goes on along the minus strand of JAJJHT010004971.1, from coordinate 65,944 downwards.
CATATGCATTGAATCAGATTTGTGAGAAGAGTCAAAATGACTCATTCCAACTTAGGACTCGATGGCAGAATTTCTGGAGCAGCGATGCTGACCTTTCGAGGCAGTGTTTGTAGCCATGGCCACCTACGCGCCGGGCTCTCAGGTATATTAGGGCTCATTAGTTGCTCAAGGTTAAAGCGGTGATATACAGCGAACATTCTTCCTGTCTGGTAAGTGAACTGGAGCTTTACTATTGTAAATTTTTAATTTCGGTGTCCAAAATTTGCGATATCGGGTTTGTGATCGGTGGGTTCTTTATCAATGCTCCTACGGTCCCACTGCTCCAATTATTTGGCTCTTGTCAACGCTGTTATCGCCGCCAACATCACAGTCCTCCAGCCTAGTTTTAGCTTGGATGTCTCCCATATATGTATATTTATATTTCAGGGGAATATTAAGCTGATTTTATTCCGCTTTAGCTGATCCAAAGTTTTTTATATATGAGCTACTATGTGTTGAGATAATCCAGCTCTCAGCCGGCTTACAGTTATTGCAAAAAACCCGACTTGGATGGGTTGTGTGTGGAGGCGATTCACATTTTCTTTTTGGACAAGTTTGGTCCGTTGCGTGTGGACGTGTGGCCGTTACGTGTTTTTCTCCTCGATCTCCGCATTTTGGCGGACTCTGGGGCGCGGTTAACAAAACCGCAAAGCATAGTTTTTACCTAGCTGTTGGATTCTCAGTTGCTAACTGCTGCACATTCCACCCTTGACCACTGCAAGGATGTTGCAAAGAGTCCAAAACCTGCTGGATTAACGTTAAGATGGTTTGCTCCACCAGTTCTGGGAAAGCATATTTAAATTGATAAAACGTTATTTATATATGAAATGCTTCTGCTGCTGCGATGCTCCTCGGTCACTCGGTATTATTCCTCTGCTACCTTGTAGAGTTACGATGATTACGGAGTTGCGGAGTTTACTATGTCCGTTGCCGCTGGCCTAGTGACTCAGCCGGCAAATAAAAAATAGATATTTATAACGGCGATTGCTGTCCATGGACTTCAGGGATGTGCTGAATATGCACTTCATGCATAATACACCACATAGGGTACCGATCGTATGAAGTCCCCTAAAAGATTCAGAATTAGGATTTAAAAATAAGTATTTCTGGATGGTGCCTATTTTATTAGTATTAATTAAGTGTATAAATATTAAGTGTATAAATATTATTTATTATTTATTTTATTATATGCGTTAACTTTTATTCTTGTTCGTATTGTTTGGGTCTGTTTGCCTGTCTGTTTAAACTTTGCACACATCTTTAATTTATTTGCACATACTATATAAGTCGGAACGGTTGGGATTGGTAGACATTATCCTACTATTTATCTTTCGATCAATGTGGTGTGTTATCGGATCTTCTTAAGGTTAAACCCGTGTATTCGCCAGGCCCTGATGAAGTACCAGGCTAAAGAACTGCGCCGAGGCTCTGTGCAAACCGCTCGTTAAACTTTTCAATCTATCGCTGGAAACTTCGATCTTTCCCCTTATGTGGAAGGAATCTTTCATTATTCCGCTGCATAAAAAAGGGAAAAAATCCGACGCTGCAAATTATAGAGGCATCTCTAAATTGTCAGCAATTCCAAAGCTTTGTGAAAAACTTATCACTCCACACTTGCAACTCCTATGTAGTTCAATAATAACTCCGTGCCAGCATGGCTTCATGAAGCCCCGCTCCACCACTACCAACTTATTGGAGCTAACATCTTTTATCACGGATGGGTTCTGGAATGGCTTACGAACAGACGTCATTTACACTGACTTCAGTGAAGCATTTGACTCTGTCAACCATTCGCTTCTTATAAGTAAACTCAGTCTTTTGGGATTCCCAACTGATCTTCTTATCTGGATTTCGAGCTACTTATCTGGGAGAACCCAACATGTCTTCTTTAAAGATGTTACCTCGCAGCCATCTTGGACCCCTACTCTTTACACTGTTTATTAACGACTTTCCTCAACTAATTCACTGGTACTTATGTACGCTGATGACGTTAAGCTATGCCTTCAGTATAAATTCACTAGCGCCCAGTCTAGACTTCAATCCGATTTGGATAAACTTCAAAATTGGTGTTTAGCAAATAAACTAAAGCTTAATGGATCGAAATGTAAACTCATGTCTTTTTCCCGATCTAGTCCTCACCAGACTATGTACTTTCTCTATGGGAATGCCTTACAACGATTAACTCAGGCTAACGATCTGGGTGTCCTATTAGATTTGAAACTTAAATTTACCGACCATATATCTACTATGGTTAATATGGGTTTGCTTGGTTTTATCAAAAGAATTTAATGACCCGTACATAACTAAAACGTTATATACATCATTGGTCCGTCCGATTCTTGAGTATGGATCGTGTGTCTGGAATCCTCAATATGGAGTACACCAAGTTCACATTGAATCTGAACAAAAAACTTCCTGAATTTCGCTCTTAGGAGACTCAATTCGGAGGCAAATCTTTAGCTTCCCTCTTATCGTAGTAGACTTTTACTAATCAACTTACCATCATTAACAAATCGTAGAACGATGCTGGGTGTCATGTTTCTATATAAACTTATTTATGGAAATGTAGACAGCCAGCATTTACTAACACGCTTAAATTTTAACGTTTCTAGTAGAAGGACTAGAAACTTTCGTCCTCTACTCCTCAGCCACTGTAGTTCGACATTTGCCCAACATGATCCTTCCAGGGTATTATGTTCGGACTACAATGGTCTCTACCATATCTTGTCACATTGCTCTACTTACAATCTTAAATCGCTTATACTAAACGCCTTATCTTTGCAACACTCTTCCTCGTGATATCTTTCTCCTAATCCTCGCTTTAACTTTCTCGGATCTCTCGGATCTATTCCCGCGAGCCGTACGTTACGCGGCAGCGTCCCTCGGTCGGTTGGACGGGAGTTGGGCTGCAGTGGGAACCGCGAAAAAAAAAGAAAAAATTGTGTGCGTGGAGTCCCTACGCGCGAAAGAAGTGAAACTTCTTAGCGATATTCCAAAAAATGCATATTATTTCGTATAAAAGAAAAATAGCGGGAGGGAAAGGATAAAAATAAGGTGGAGTGACCAACACTTTCTTCAATTCACATTTTATAAATTTATTATAAAGCAAAGTCCAAATCAATGATCATCTCTGGGTTCTGACGGATTCATATCTATAATATTTACAATTGGATTATGATAACTAAAATACGATATGAAATGTGTTACATCTATTTTATCTATATTTCTCGCAAATACCGCATCAATAGTCGTACCTCCTTTTGTCGTCGGATCATTTCTTCCATTGATCATTTCTAATGAAAATTTCTCTCTGAGGAATGCCAGCAATGGTTCAGCTTCTGGCAATGAGAAATTGATATTAAAATCTCCCGCAAGGAGTACCGGTTGTTCGCTATACTCTACTGGCTCTCCGATAATCTCTGCGAGAGCTTGCGAACCTGCAGTTGACAACGGTAATAAAGCTTTACCGATAAACAATTTTATATCTCTCATCGATGAATTTGGTGATATATAAACGGCAATTAAATTCAATTTTTTACTATTATGATTATCGCTAGGGTTGATTTTGCATTCTACCGCACACAAATCGCCAATTCTTGTTGATGTTGATATCGTTGCATCAGCATCACTCGCGTATGGCGCCTTTATATCTAAATGAGGAGTAAGAATATGACATTTGTCTTGCTCATTGTGATAAATAGCAACGCCTGAATTTCTTGTTTCATTTCGTTGAAATCTTACAACGAAATCAAAATTTGGTACGGATACAGGAGGTTCGTTGTCGTTCATAAACGTTTCTGATAACATCAAGATATTTGATTGTTTAAACACTCTATCTGAGAAATCATCAACATGAGCACGAAGACTTTGACAATTATTTACTATATTTACTTTGACAATTTTTAAATTTGATGCACTCACGCATAGGCAGTAATATTAGTCTAGGCAGCTGTTACGCGCTACGTGTATCGCCATAGCAGCGCATGCGCCTGGCGATACCTTACTCTCATTCACTCTCTCTCGCACTCTATCTTTCTCTTTTCCTCTTCTCCTTCCGAGTTGCGTTAAGCGTTCAACGCTATTCCCCCTCCACTGGAGCGTTAAACGTTTAACGCAACATTTTCCGGCGTCGTATAAGAAGTTTCACTTCAAAAAAATGCAATTGATTGATCGGAATTGGCTTAACTTTGTTGTTTTTTAAGCTAGATGGATGGGACTTTCTACGGATTCCATTTTGGCAATTTTATTCGTTGCCAAGTAACTGAACGATCGGAAATGGCACAACCTGGATATTTTAAAAGGTGCTCGGGGCTGTTTTCAACATTTTTATTAGAAAATTGAGTTGATTGTAAAATTCTCATAAGGATCGTAAGGTTCATCAAGCGTTTCATCAACTAACTTTAAGCAATGCTTAAGAGGATGACGCGAATAAATAATAACAAAGTTTAGTTTAATTTATGTAAGATTTTTCAAATGTTTTTTTTGAGAAACGCTTGCCAACCTTGTTACCAGTGTTTAGTCTGCATTCGTGTAGCCTGATTTCTTGGCGGTGGTCTGCCCAAAAAATAAACAACAAGACTAAAGAATTTAAACGATCAATTTATCGAAAAGTTCTGCCTTGTCTTGTTTTGTTTATTCATCTCGTTTATTCACTTTTCCTTTGATTTCACGCGGTTCCCACTGCATACATACAGCCCACCTCCCGCCCAACCGACCGTGGGGTGCCTGCCGCATAACGTACGGCTCGAATCGCGGGAATAAATTCGAGTAAGTATAATGAGTATAGTATATAAGTTTAAATAGAAGGATTATAAAGAAAACGAGGAAGAATTAGTATGCTCTTGTAGGTAATTTAGAATGGAGGTTTTCATATTTGACAGGAAAGAAAGATAAATAATATGATACAGACCATTGTAGTTCGAATATAAAATCCTAAGGGGATCATGCTGTGCATATGTCGATCTACAATGGCTTAAGAATAAAGGACTTAAGTTTCTGGTCCTTCTATTCGGAACGTTAAACTGTAAGCGTGTTAGTAAGTGCTGGCTATCTACATCACCATTAATAAGGTTGTATAGGAAAACGACACCCAGCATTGTTCTACAATTTTTTAAGGAGGGTAAGTTTATTAGTAGGAGTCTACTATTATACGAAGGTAGGTAAAGATTTGCGTCCCAGTTAAGTTCTCTCGGATTCTATGCGGTCTTGATGAACACCGTATTGGGGACACCAGACACATGAACCGTACTCCAGTATCGGGCGGACCAAGGATATAAATAAGCTTTTAGTAATATAACGGTCGTTAAATTCTTTAGCCCATCTTTTAATAAAACCGACAACACCTTTAGCCTTATTAACCATTGAAGAAATATGGTCGGAAAATTTAAGTTTTATGTCTAAAAGGACACCAAGATCATTAACCTGAGTTAATTTTTCTAAGGCAATCCCAGAGAGATAGTACGAAGCCTGGTGAGGACTAGTACGATAAAAAGACATAAGTTTGCATTTTGATCCGTTAAGTCAATAGCTAAACACCATTTTTGAAAATTGTCGAGATCCGACTGGAGTCTGTTTTGGGCAGACGGGAACTTATATTGCAGACAAAGCTTCACATCGTCTGCGTACATTAGTACCAGCGCGTTCGACTGCAAATTCGGGAAAAATTGAATGAATGATGTCGATCGGCCTTTTATCTGTCACTGAAAGAACTGTTTTATTGTTTTATATAGCTGCCTGTAGTATGAGATTGACCTTATCACTTGCAGGTTTCAGGCAGAGTGCTATTTCTTAAAGCGTGCTGTGGAACCTTTCGACCTGCTCATTTAAATAATTATGGAGTGGTGGAGCGTTTACTATTTCAATATGTAATCTATTTGATATAAGTAACCTGATTGACTCGGAGTTTATTGACGGTTCATTGTCACAGAATATTGTCTTTGAATAAGGATAAAGGTTCATCAATTGCATTATTTCAGGTTCTATATCAGTTATTGTTCGAGAATCTATGGGTTGCACAATAGCCAATTTAGAAAATATATCAATACATATCAAAATTTTCTCCCTGTCTGTGGAGAAAATATCAATGTGCAAAGTCTTGCCTACGTGTGAAGGAATAAGTGTTCTGTTAGGGATTTGCTTTTACGGATGGCAGTTGTATTTGGCATTTTGACAAACCAAGCAGATAGCTACAAAGCTAGCAGCTGTACTGCCCTGTGCATAAGACCCTGTGCCCTGTGTTGTGCTCCATAGCTACTTTTTCGTTTTGTTCTGCGTTATTATTAATATTGATGATCATTTTTTTTATGTGTCGAAAAGTTATTGCTGGGAACACATCTATGAGACTGTTTTGCATCCAAGCAAGTTGGGCAATTCGCAGTGTAGTGCATTTACAACATCTTGCATGACCACATCAAGAATTCTTCCTAGTATAGTTTCCTTGCTTAAAAATTGTACAATATGCTTTGCCCTTCTCCCAAAAATAACAAAAGTGCGGGTTCTGTACTTTTTTTTATACCTATCTGGTTTCTGAAACAATTGGCAGGCTTGTGTTGTTGCGTTGTCTTACATGGGATCGTGTTCTAAAACATGGATGGCCTACATGGATACTGCATTGTCAAGATATTTTTCTCTTCCTTACTTTTAGAAAATTTGAGCATTATACTCGTCTATAAATGCCTTCCACCTTTTTATTTTACCACTTGTATTCCTATCCGATACGGCGAATATTAACTGTATTGTATTAACTGGTTGGTGATCTGTATAAATGTTTAAGTTTTTGACCCCATACAAATAGTTTCTGAGGGACTTTAAGGCCCAAACGATGGCAAACGAGAAGTTCTCGCTCATTTGTCGGGAAATTAAGCTCTCTACCCTGTAAAGTTCTCGAAATCATTGTAATAGAGAAAGGATTCTCTCCTGAGAAAGAACTGCACCCAGGCCAAGGGCCGAAGCGTCCCCAGTTAAGTCAAAGGGTTTCTTGTAATCGGGATACAGTAAAATTTCCTTTAAAATGTCAGTTTGGGGTCTAGCAACCGAGGCGAAGTCCTTGATAAAGCAGCGGTAATAGCTTGCGATCCATAAAAATGATCGAACACTGAACAAATTTGTGGGTTGCCTTTAGTTTGGATAGTATCTACTTTACTAGGTCTACTATCATAAATCATAAATATTCTACGCTTTAAAGAAAAAAGATTTGTCATGTTGGCCTCAAACAGTCTATCCAGTACCCAGACAATATTTAACACTTGGTCCTCAAAAAGAACATCATCTATGGGCACGTTGAAAAATACTTGGAGCATTTTTCAGGCCAAATGGCAATCTGCAAAACTCGTATTTTCCATTTCCAATTGAAAAGGCTGTTTTCTCCCTATCCCTTTCCGCCAGCAGGATTTGATGGAATTCCGATTTAAGGTCCAGGGTTGTAAAAAACTTGGCTTTTCTAAAATTTTACAGGATGGATACGACATTTGGTATAGGGTACTTGTCGTCGACTGATTTTGAGTTAAGCTCCCTAAAATCAATGACCAACCTTTTTTCATATTTCCCTTTTCATCTGTACCTTTTTGATCAACTACCCAAACCGGATTATTGTAAGGTGACGTCGAGGGCTTCATAATTCCGTCTTTTAACAAATGTTTTGTCTCCTCATTTACAAAATCTGTTTCGCCTACCGGGTACGGATTAAGTATATTAAGTATTTTGAGTATATGGGTTGATCGTCTTCGGTACGTATTGTAGCAATAATATTGGTATTATACGGCAGTGCTTCTTCAAGTTCTGCGAAGACAGCCATTCGGTCTCTAAGCATTGTGTGAAATTTATTGGGTGTCTGGTTTGGTACCACAATGTCATTGATATTAGTGAAATTTACATAATAACACCTCAAAAATGTATTTGGCTCGCCTTCATTGTTGATTTTTAGAGTTTTGGCTTTTAAACCTATGATTGCGTTTGTCTGTGTCAGTAAGTCGGGAGAATGAAGAAGGGAACATCTGTATTAATAAGATTAATAAAGCATTTATATTTTACGGCATTGCAACCATGTAACGATTTGATTGTGCATTCGTTTTGTACCGGCGGGGTGTATTTTAGTTCAGAAATGCCGTATGTAGTTTCGATTAAACGTTTTATGGTTCGCCCTGCTATCTCTCTTTATATGTACGGTAGAAGGGACCTGTGGCTAAAAATTTAACATGATCAATAGCTGTGAGCTCGTCTTCAAAATCTTTAACTGTCGCTTCAGCCTCCTGATGATAACCGTCGGCGTCTTCCCTACCTTGACCTTCCCTATGGGCTATGTTATTAATCCTTTGTTGTTTTGGTCCTGTAAAGCTTGTAGTGCCACTATTTGGTCTCTTTGATACCTGAGCATAACCAGTGTGTGCTTGACCCTGACGTGCGTTCTGTTGTTGAAGTTGCCAAGCGTTTTAATTGTGTCTCTTTGGTCATGTATTTTTTTGCTCAGATGGCCAAACATTTTGTTGCGGAGGTGGCCAAACATTTTGTTGTGAAGGTGGCCAAACATTTCCCTGAGTGGGAAAATGAGTTTACCTTCGTTGGTCTTGACCCGTTTGAATAGTGCGCATAGAAACATCACGATTCATTGACTGGACGCGACCCTGCTTTTCCTGGCTACCGTGGGCAAAATAAGGGTTTTTGATTTGTATGGGCATAAGTGAATTTCTATCCCTATCGTTGTATCTATGATCGGTTCTCTGACCTTTGTCTCCTAATTTTTTTGAGTAATTAAGGCAAATTGGTAGCGCTCATGGTAAGATTTCACCTCTTGCGCCAAAGCAAGAGGTGTCGGTTGATCTTTTGGACTTTTCGCAAAAAGAATATCGCTTAACTTTATCTTTACTCCAGTTATAAACATTCATAAGACGTCTACCCTGTACTTTTCGTTTAGTGACATCGCCTAGGCATTATTGAATGTCATTATTGGCTTGTTAGTAAGTAGTGTCAGTAGTTTCCACCTCGTCGAAGAATTCTGTAATCGTCATGTTACCCTGCCGTAATGTTGATAGCTCCTGTTCAATTAGGTAGATCCGCCCTCGTATTTTTTAAAAAACTTTAAAAGCGACATGAGCCGCTTGCCAGCGCACCAGCAATAGCAGTTTCTACATCCGTTTTTAACTGAGCTTAACTTAACTCCATTTCGCTAACTCTATTTGTTTTTGATCACCAATTTCCTGACGAACTTTTTCCCTCGCACTGCCCAACCGTCTTGTCTGATGCGCTGACCACTTACTCAAACCTAACAAGAGGTCGTCTAAAGTGTTTTCTCCGTCGCTCATGTGTTTTTGTCGTCAATACTCTTTGCACAGATGTTGTAATAAGGAATATAAGAATTTTTGAATTATTTAATATGCGTTATACATACAAGAATTAAGAATACTTAACAATATTTTCATATTTAAATTGGTTCTAAAGTGTTAATACAAAAAAAGTGTTAAGAAAAAGTGTGTTGTTAAAGTTTGAGCTTTCGCTTTTATTCTTACCTTTGCTACTTTGCTTCTTTATTATACCGGCGTTTCAACGAGTTTTGTTTTTTTTTTTTTTTTTACCGTATGTTTATCTATAACGATGTTTGAATATATATTTCGTAATGCATTCACCACGCCCACATTGCAATGTATAATGAAATTAAATATTTTATAATTTTGATGAAACTCAATAATATGCATGCACTATGAATCATACACCGTTATAATTACGTTAAGATAAACCGGAATGTAGTAAGTTTTTAAGCTGAACAACATTTTTTCAAACAAAATTTCATTATTTGACAAAAACAATGGAAAACTTTTAAGAAACAAAAAAGATTAACAATTTAATTAAACCATTTAATATTATTGACTGCTAGTGCCGGTCACAATAATACACAACTAGCAATTGGGCTTCACACTGATACTATCAAAAGTGAAGGAATTTTAATTAGCAGTTACTCTGCTATTCATATAGAATTGTTGGGCCGAAAGTAACAATGTCAGTACATAGATGCAAGCTGCAATCCAGCAGTTATAGGCGTTCTGATTGTAGGCTCTGTTTGCAGCTGTATAAAACTCGTCCAAAGTATGGTATTCCTCTTCAAGAGGTAAATCCTCAATCAGAGCCACACTATTGATATAGAAAAATAGGCCCATCAGCACCAATTGAACAATGCCCCACACTGAAATAATCAGACCACAGAGGGATAATTTTGGACCACAGATTTTCATAGTGCCGCTTTTTATTGGTTTCCTCAAAAAAGAAAGTAAATGAATAAATTGTCAGCCGCTGAATTCTCGCCTTAGCTGAAAAATCTTTGTTGGTTTAATTTATTTAAAATATGTTAGTTGTCACAAGCTCGAAATGGTTTGTGTGAGTTGAGACGTTTATGATGAGCTTGCGTATCTGATACTAAGTACAGAAATGTTTCTATCTCTAATGCTCGGTCCTCTTACGAAAACAAAGTACCGAAATGTTCTTATCTCTAAAGCTCTCCTTACTACTACCCAAGTCCATTGCGGTCGGGTCTTACGACTATTTATATGTTCAAATATTTAATTATTATATTAATTAATTTTTCCGTCGGGTGATTGTGTTAACTTATATACAATCCGATATATATCTAATACATGTACTACTTATAATAACTTATATACAATCTGCTTAACTGCAAGGGTATTCGGCTCCGCCCATAGTTAACTTTCTTTTGTGGTTTTTGATTGATTTGCTGCCACCGCCTCTGAATATTCTTTAAACGACATGTTGGTGTCTGGCTCGGTTATTCAGCCAAAGTTTCTGCACATATTGTTAAGGTTCCGTCGGTGGCCATTACAGGAAATATCTGCAAAATGTATTAATGCGTCAGAGTTATCATTGAGGACTGCTATCTGTACATTATTTTTTGGCGGAACTCTACCCTGGATCAGATGCGATTTTTAAGCTGAATACTGCCACTTATGGAACGAAGCTAGTCTCATTTTTATCAATTTAAACAATGAGTTACAAAACAAGAGTTAGCAGAGGATAAGCAGTCGATGTTTTCTCTCTCGCGATGTGGATTTTATGTGGATTATCTAATTTCCTAAGGTGGCTCTATAGAGGAAGCAATATAATTCAGAAAAAATCTGGGATATGAGTTGTTGCAGCTTTGCCAAGTTCCTAATTCTCTAGGTTTTTATCATCACAGCCCGATGTTAAGGTTCATGGATTCTGTTACGCTACCATAGAAGTATATGGTGCTTGCGTATATGTCGTGTCTAAGAGTACGGGATTTGAGAATCATTTATTCGGATCGAAGTCCTCTAACAGAGGTTACGGCATGACTGATGTCGGAAGTAGCTCCGAAGTAGGTCTATGCGCTTGATGCTATCTCCAATGAGTTTCCAATGACTTTTCTTCTTGGGCTTAAAGATGAGTAGCTAGCAGCGGTACCAAAAAAAAATAATAAAATAAAATCGCAGACCTTTGCCCCGAGCAGACGTCTTTTTTTATCGTTCCGCTTGAGTGTTTGTAAGCGCAATTCACAAACCACAAAAATATAAGCCTAATAGAGAAAGGGCGCTGGCAACAATGCCACATACCAAGGGTGTTAATCCCTTACAATCGCTAAAAATCCCAAGCAAACAAAACATAATTTGAACGTATGTCGGAAATCAAATCAATTCTCATTGACACGCTAAACTGATTAGTAAAAGCCTAAATATATTGAACCCAATTTCTATATCACAATTATTAAAAAAGGAAATATCGAAAAAACAAAACTGCAGGTCAATAACGAACAAAATTTCCGTTCTGTTACGAAACTACTAAAAATGCGTCTGTAAATTATCACACTTATCAGCTTAAAAGCAGCAAGGGGCTCCAATTGTTTATAAAAGTCAGTTCTTCTCTTTATCTTAAAGCGGAAGGTCGTGTTTTTTTGTGCGCACTGCGTTTTTATAAAATTTGTAATATGTTTACCATAAACAATCGGTATTTATTCCTATACACATACAAAAAAATAAAAATATAAAAAAAATTGCAATTTTTAGATCAGTATCGCTTCGCGTGTGCAGTGATATATTTGGAGGTAAAATAATAATTTGATTAATTTTGATTAATTTTAATAATTTGATTTTAATTTTTTTGAAGGTTCATCAATAATAAAAACAAATAATATTAATAACAAGAAAGGGAAGCTAACTTCGGGCGGAGCCGAAGTTTAAATACCCTTGCAGTTGAGTCGCAGTCCGCTAGGTGGAGCCACGCATCTTAAATTATTAGATATAAAGCGCATCGTACATAGTTCATCGATCCTTGGCATATCGAAATTTGGCATATCGAATTATTTTGCCCAAAGAGGAACCCCCATTGAAACTCCCATCCTTCTAACTTGAAAAACAACGAAGTTATGGCGTTTCCGATCAATCAGTTATATGGCAGCTATAGGATATAGTCGGCCGATCCTTATGAAATTCAAAATCAGATTGTTTTTCCCAAAATAAAATCTGTACCAAATCCCATCTTTTTAACTTAAAAACACCAAAGTTATGCCCATTTCGATCGTTCTATGACAGCTATAGGACATAGTCGGCCGATCCTTATGAAATTTTGTACATAAGATATTTCAAATATAACATGTGTAGAAAGTCCCAACCCTCTAACTTAAAAAACACCAAAGTTATGGCATTTCCGATCAATCTGTTATATGGCAGCTATATGATATAGTCGACCGATCCCGGCCGTTGCGACTTATATACTGCCTGCAACAAAACATGGATGTGTGCAAAGTTTCAACTCGATAGCTCTAAAACTGAGAGGCTAGTTTGCGTAGAAATAGACAGACGGACAGACGGAAATGCTTATATCGACTCAGGAGGTGATCCTGATCAAAAATATATATACTTTATAAGGTCGGAGATGTTTCCTTCACTGCGTTGCACACTTTTGACCAAAATTATAATACCCTCTGCAAGGATATGAAAATTATTCTTAAATTTTTAATAATCTTTAATAATTTATTATGGAATTTAAGCTTGTCTGTACGCTGAAGTCCTGTAATAAGAAAATCTCCTCTTCCCAGCCTACCATCCACTGCTGGCTTTGTGAAAACGTTTTACACGCTAAGTGTGCCGGGTTCACGGCCTCAGTTTCGGATGCTATTTCACGTAGGTCTAGTCTCCACTTTTGCTGTGACGGTTGTCGTGCTGTTCAGGACAAATTGAGATCGCTCATGAGACAGACTAAAAGCGGATTCAAGGAGTTTGTTAGTGGTTTTCGTAAAATCAATCACCGACTATGTGCGCTCGATACACAGTTTAGTAGTCTTCAACTACTTAATGAGTCTCCAGAGCGTAAGAAATCCTCTTTTAGTGATGTACTTGTGACGAATAATCTTCAGCCTGCTCAGCCGACAACTATGCAGCCGCTTTTATCTCTGGCCACCCCAAGGGCCGGACCTGAGAAAAATTCGGCTTCCGAATATCTCAGACTTAATGAGCAATTGTGTCCTCTGTGACATCGCTTCAAGTGATCCCAGGCAAAATAATTCGAACCCCCGTAGCAGTCACCAAACAGGGTAATCAACCGTTCCGACCCCCGGTACGTACTGATGCCGCAGTATTAGTTATGGCGGCACCTAAACCCTTGCAAGTGATCCCACCATCGAAACATATTTTTGTTTCCCGGCTTGCCCCTGGTATTTCTGCGATTGATATCTCGGCTTACATCAAAGCCAAAACAAAATTCGACATAAAGGTGGTGGACATTACAAAATTTAAATATTCATACACCAGGCACACGTCATCTTTCAAAATACGTGTGCCCTTGCAGATGTGCAAGACGATTTGTTCCACGAGCTTTTTTCCGGAGAATGTTTTTGTCCAAAAACATCAGCCAAGTACGGTGAAAAAAAAACCAAACATGTGGGTGTAAAACTCGCACATGTTACGGCCACTGACCAACCTTCCTCCTCATCTTCCTCAGTTTCAAAAAACTAATGTCTTCCCTAACTCTTACCTATCAGAATACGTTTGGTTTTCGATCGTCTGTCGTCTGATGGTGACCAGCTGATAGCTCTGGGTGACTTTAATATCCCACAACTTATGTGGTCAAATGTTGATAATTCACCGTCTTTACAGCTTAACTCCCAGGCTGACTTCCGTAAGGCTGACTTTATAAAATTAAAGAAGTTAATTTCGGAATTTTTTTTATGACTTTAACAGTTTTATAACTTTGTAAACACTAAGCGTAAACAGGTATCTTTTCCCCCACTGCTTATGTTTGAGAACTCTTATGCGAACACTGATCAGGCAATGGCCGATCTCTTTGCACAGTTTTTTTAAACTACGTATTCACCTAGCAGCAGTTCAGATCAGCCTTACACTTATAATATCCAAGCAGCCAACCTTATATTTTGCCCATCTTTCGATCAAAGTGGAGTTATAGGATCTTCGAAGGTCAAACCCCTGTATTCGCCAGACCCTCCAAGGGGGGAAAAGAATTGAATGACCCGTATATAACTAAAACGTTATATAAATCACTGATCTGTCCGATTCTTGAGTATGGATCGTGTGTCTGGAATCCTCAATATGGAGTACACCACGATCACATTGAATCTGTACAAAAAAACTTCCTTACTTTTGCGCTTAGGGAACTTAATTGGGATGCAAATCTTTACCTCCCCTCTTATCGTAGTAGACTTTTACTAATCAACTTACCATCATTAACAAATCGTAGAACGATGCTGGGTGTCATGTTTACTGCCAGCATTTACTAACACGCTTAAATTTTAACGTTTCTAGTAGAAGGACTAGAAACTTTCGTCCTCTACTCCTCAGCCATTGTAGTTCGACATATGCCCAACACGAACCGTTCAGGGTATTATGTTCGGACTACAATGGTCTCTACCACATCTTGTCACCTTGCTCTACTAATAATCTTAAATCGCTAATATTAACCGCCTTATCTGTGCAACACTCTTCCTCGTGATATCTTTCTCCTACTTTTCGCTTAACTATCTCGGATCTATTCCCGCGATTCGAGCCGTACGTCACGCGGCAGCGTCCCTCGGTCGGTTGGACGGGAGGTGGGCTGTACGTATGCAGTGGGAACCGCGCAAAAAAGAAAAAAAAAAAAGAAGGTGGAATAATTAAAAACCTTTCCAAAGACGTAAAGAATTTTTCGATAGCAAAGGTTTTGGAATTTGGTTAGTTTAAAAATTTTAATTAAAAATTTTCCCAAAATTTAATTTAAAATCAAAAATTTTTCCGTAATTGGGGAAACCCAATTGTTTAAACAAATTAACAGATGGGAGGCCTATCCCAATGAGAGTTTCTCTATATAATAAACTACCAGATAAAAAAAGAAAGGAAAGCGAACTTCGAACGAAGCGAAAGCTGATATAACCTTGCAGTTAAGCAGAAGTTTATATTATTTAATAATATATATATAATATATATCGGATCGTATATAGTTCCTTATAGATCCTTATGAGAATTTCTAATAAAAAAAAATTTCTAATAAAAATATTGGAAAAAGCCCCAAGAATCTTTAAAAATAGCAAGGTTGTGCCATTTCCGATAGTTCAGTTATATGGCGGGTATAGGATATAGTCGGGCGATCCTTATGAAACATAGGATTAGATTGCCCAAAACGAAAACCGTACATAGTCCCATCATTATAGCTTCAAAAACAACAAAGATAAGCCAATTATCCTTATAAAATTTTGCGACTCGGATAAGTTTGCCCAAAATGCAATCTGTACTAAGTCCCACCTTTCTAACTTAAAAAACATAAACAGCATAAAGATATGATAGCTATATGATATATGGTCGGCCGATCCTTATGAATTTTGCCCATAAGATGTTTTGACCAAATATAACATGTGTGGAAAGTCCCACCCCTCCAACTTAAAAAACACCAAAGTTATGGCATTTCCGATCAATCAGTTATATGGCAGCTATAGGATATAGTCGTCCGATAGACAAATAAAGTAAAAGTTGAAAGAATTTACTCTATATTTTCAAGTTTATTGAACACATACATGAACAAGCTCAAAAAACCCAGCCGTACTGAAATTCCTGTCACCGCCTTTTCCGGCCGTAATGTCAAATTTCATTCGAAAAACAAAAACAATTCACTAAGGTTACCCTTTTGAACGTCAAAACAAAGTAGGCAAAGTAATTCTCCGACCCTCTGCTGCTGCTAGAGTTCGAAATTACGCATATTCGATATTAGTAACAAATATTTTCATGTCATTCTAAATATTTTGCTCGGAAAACTGTAACCCCATGGTTCAATGATTAAGGTATCTGTCTGTTAATCGTAAGGTCGTGGATTTGATTCCGAGCAGCGAACTCTTTACTATGGGTTGATTTTTATTTACTTCAATTTTTTTTTAATATCGCAGTCTCAAAATAAACTGTTATATTCAATATTTTTTATTATCTAATTGATTACAATACAATTTGATATCTAATTGAAACAATAACTTTCGATTGGTATATAATTCATTTAGATCGGTTGCCTATCGAAAATTCTTAAATTTAAAAAAAAAGGTTTTTTAGTTAAACAAATTGTTGAATGTAACACTTTATTTTGGGTGTGCAATATAGAATAATATTATCGATTATTCGATTATTTTTTTTTCGTTTTTTTTTCGAGCAAATCAGTGTTTTCTTTATATGAATTATATGTTCAGTGGGGGCATATGCATATGCATATGGGGGCATATAAGCTTTTTGATATCTAATTGCATATGCATAAGGGGGCATATAAGCTTTTTACTCGTAAAATTGTGCATTTGTGAGTCTTCTCATTAAGACATGAGACACTGAAACACAAAGCAGAACTACATCAAAATTTGCCATCTAGCAGTAAAGTTCGAGGTTAGCCGAGTGGACAGCGTTGTTCCTAACACAAAGGGCCTGAGTTCGTGTCCTAGTTGAGACATGGTTATATTTTACTTTTTAGGCCCTTTTTTATTTGGATTTAAATTTTAAATGAATAAACTAAAATCTGAAAAGATATACTTCATATTTTTTAGGGTATTGACCAAATATATGCAGACTCCAAAAAGCAAAGTTTGCAATCAAATACACACACATGTTTAAGTAAATGCAAGCTTCACAGGAGGCTGTACGAAATGGGTAGCTGCACTTACAGGACTATATCTTGAGTTAACGGATTTTGTCAGATATGATCGATATATCAAAAGTTGCGTCATCCCAAAAGCTATCTACACGTGCAATATAAAAAGGATCAGTCGAGCAAATTTTGAAAAATATTTTTTTTTCTTAAAAAAAAAGTTTATTTTCAGTGTATTTTTTTTTTTTTACTTTATTGACGTTTAGTCTCAAAGAAAGTGAAATTGATATTTAAAAAACCATTTCAACGGTGTAAAATTCTTTTTAATATCTTTCTTAATTATAAAGTTATGAATTTTTTGATTAACAAAGTTTTTTTAATTTTTTGACGTAAGTTTAAGGTATTTCAAAAAGTTGTAGAACAATAGTTGCTCATATGATAGTAACAAACATTTTCGAATTTTTTTCAGGATTTTTAAGAAAAAAATAGTGCAAACAGACAAACCGACAAACCGACAACTGGCTTCATTTTGAAGAAGAAGAAAAAATCGAATTTTTCGAATAACTTCTGATTGAAATGTCGGATCGGGTCGATTGAGGTACCAATCGACGCGTATTCTTTTCGCGCGGTTCCCACTGCATACGTACAGCCCACCTCCCGTCCAACCGACCGAGGGACGCTGCCGCATAACGTACGGCTCGAATCGCGGGGATAGATCCGAGAACGTTTAGGAGAAGAGTAGGGGTAAGATATTACGAGGAAGAGTGTTGCATAGATAAGGCGTTTAGTATAAAGGATTTAAGATTGTTAGTGGAGCAAAGTGGCAAGGTGTGGTAGAGACCATTGTAGTCCGAACATAATACCCTGAACGGATCGTGTTGGGCATATGTCGAATTACAATGGCTAAGGAGTAGAGGACGGAAGTTTCTAGTCCTTCTACTAGGAACGTTAAAATTTAAGCGTGTTAGTAAATGCTGACTGTCTACATTACCATATATAAGATTATATAGAAACATAACACCCAGCATCGTTCTACGATTTGTTAATGATGGTAAGTTGATTAATAAAAGTCTACTATGATAAGTGGGAAGGTGAAGATTTGCATCCCAATTAAGTCCCCTAAGGGCGAAAATCAGGAAGTTTTTTTGTACAGATTCTATGTGATCTCGGTGTACTCCATATTGAGGACTCCAGACACACGATCCATACTCAAGAATCGGACGAACCAATGATGTATATAACGTTTTTGTTATGTACGGGTCATTAAATTCTTTTGACCATCTTTTAATAAAGCCAAGCACACCCATAGCTTTATTAACCATGGTAGATATATGGTCGGTAAATTTAAGTTTCAAATCTAAAAGGACTCCCAGATCGTTAACCTGAGTTAATCGTTCTAAAGCGTTCCCATAGAGAAAGTACATAGCCTGGTGAGGACTAGTTCGATAAAAGGACATGAGTTTACATTTCGATCCATTAAGCTTTAGGTTATTTGCAAAACACCAATTTTGAAATTTATCCAAATCGGATTGAAGTCTAGATTGGGCACTAGTGAATTTATACTGAAGACAAAGCTTAACGTCATCAGCGTACATAAGTACGAGTGAATCAGTTAAGGCAAGGGGCAAGTCATTAATAAAAAGTGTAAAAAGTAAGGGTCCAAGATGGCTTCCTTGAGGCACCCCAGATGTGACGCGGACTAGACGCGAGGTAACATCTTTAAAGAAGACACGTTGGGTTCTTCCAGATAAGTAGCTCGAAATCCAGATAAGGAGGTCAGTTGGGAATCCCAAAAGACTGAGTTTACTTATAAGAAGCGAATGGTCGACAGAGTCAAATGCTTTACTGAAGTCAGTGTAAATGACATCTGTTTGTAAGCCATTCCGGAACCCATCCGTGATAAAAGATGTTAGCTCCAGTAAGTTGGTAGTGGTGGAGCGGCGCTTCATGAAGCCATGCTGGCATGGAGATATTATTGAACTACATAGGTGTTGCAAATGTGGAGTGATAAGTTTTTCAAAAAGCTTCGGAATTGCTGACAATTTAGAAATGCCCCTATAATTGGCAGCGTCGGATTTTTTCCCTTTTTTATGAAGAGGAATAATGTAAGATTCCTTCCACATAAGGGGAAAGATCGAAGTCTCCAGCGAAAGATTAAAGAGTTTAAGGAGCGGTTTGCACAGAGCCTCGGCGCAGTTCTTCAGAACACAGCCTGGTACTCCATCGGGGCCTGGCGAATACACGGGCTTGACTTTAAAAAGACCCAATAACACACCACTTTGATCAAAAGAAGGGCAAAATATAAGGTTGGCTGCTTGCTGGAAAAAAGACAACATTTTTTCTATATCCTTTAGCACAAGTATTTCCTCAGCAGTAATTGGCTGAGGTGCATTTGTTGTTCCTAATAGGACTTTGGCAATGGCATCGTTTGTTTTGTAAAATTCTTTCAATCATGAAAAAGAAACTGTTCCATCTTTTTGGTGTTTCTTGCAGCAAAGTATAAGTCGTGCCTTCTTATGCTAATTTAAATTTTTCGTTAGCAATCGTGCTTTGTTTAAAAAATCTCACTATTGATTTGCACTTAGTAAACAAATCCCTTATGACTGTGTCATCAACTTTTAATGCATCTTGCACAACTAAGTTGATTGTGTGCGCAAAGCATGGCAAATTTTGAATTTGCAACATTTCACATGCTTTAAGCATGGAGCTGGCATTATCAGTTACAATGCACACCGTCATAGTTAAAATGTTCCAATCGATTAAAATATTTCGCAAAGTATCTGCAATGTTTTGCGAACAGTGATTTGTAACGTTTAACAGTTTTTTGTGTAGCCAAAGACGCTGTTTTTAGTTCAAAGTTATGAACAAAATGACCCGTCACTGTAAAAAAACTGGCATTTGCACTCGATGTCCACAAATCACATGTTATTGATACATCCGAAACTTCTTCAAACATCAATGACAATTTGGCAGAGGTTTCCTTGTACAGATTGGACATAAGCACATCACGCAAGTGGGTCTTGCTTGGCAATTTATAGCGAGGATCCAATACATGAGTTTATTTAATAAAACCTTCGTTTTTGACAATGTTGTACGGCTGTACATACTTAGCAACCATTTCTGTTAATGCTTTGTCGATGTCGGTCTTTCGCTTGGAATTCGACTCGTACAAGACAGCTCTTTTGAAGTAGGAAGCCACAGAGTTCATACTTGATCTGCAACTGCTGCTTGTAGACGCAGTCTCGTTCCTATCTGTAACTTCAGCTGGTGTGCTACAGTCCGATTTATTTATTTCCAAGCTAGGATGACACCTTTTTAAATGGTCGCGCAAGTATCGACGTATTAATTTGAAATATTTCCAAACATGCGAAATTTTACTCCTTTTTGAGTTACTCGGCTTATTGGGTAAAAAATCCTTTTTAGAGCCTGAGCTGGTGCAATCGCAGTCTTGATTTTCTGCACTTGGCGCAGTAGGCGTAACGGACCTCCGACGTGTGCCTAAATTTCGCCACTTTATCCATCAAAATACTTATGTAGAATACATTAAACATACCTTTTTTTAAAAAGCGATCCATTTTTATCAGTTATCGAAGGCACTATCGATAGTGGTTGGGTCACTATCGAACGTGTCTGACACTATCGATTGCGGCTCGATAGCGGCCAACCATCGATAGTGTCGATAGCGCCATCGATAGTTCTCCACCTCTACTTTAAAGCTGTTAAGGCAAACAATCTGGCCACCCCGTCTATCTGGAAATTTTGACAACCGAATTTCCGCCTGATTGGTTCTTTTGAGATCAAAACGCCAAAGTTAAAAGTTGTCTGTAACGCAAAATAAATAGTGAATATCACCAACGCGGAAATTGGGATAGTACCTAACACGGTACACCAGTGGGACTGAGATATCCCATCTTTCTAACTTAAAAAACACCAAAATTATGCCAATTTCGATCGTTCTATGACAGCTATAGGATATAGTCGGCCGATCCTTATGAAATTTTGTACATAAGATATTTTGGTCAAATATGACATGTGTGGAAAGTCCCAATCTAACTTAAAAAACATCAAAGCTATGGCATTTCCAATCAATCAGTTATATGGTAGCTATAGAATATAGTCGACCGATTCCGGCCGTTCCGACTTATATACTACCTGAAAAAGAAAAGAAGGATGTGTGCAAAGTTTCAACTCGATAGCTTTAAAACTGAGAGACTAGTTTGCGTAGAAACGGACAGACGGACATGCTCATATCGACTCAGGAGGTGATCCTGATCAAGAATATATATACTTTATAGGGTCGGAGATGTCTCCTTCACTGCGTTGCACACTTTTGACCAAAATTATAATACCATCTGCAAGGGTATAATAAATGCGGAAAGATTAAAAATTTAAAAAAAAAAAAACTTTTTTCCAGTTTTTTTAGTTAAACCAATTGTTAAATGTAACAATTTATCTTGGGTGTGCGATATAAAATAAAAAATATTAGAAAAGTATTGGCGGATTTTTTAGCTTTTAAACCATGATTTGGCCCAAAAACGGTGGTGGCTGTAATTTAAGTAAAGCTGAGTTTTATTTATATGCATTATATGCTCAGTGGGGGCATATGCATATAAAGTTTTCTACTCGTAAAATTGTGCATTTGTAAGTCTTCTCTTTCTAAAAATCTAAAGGATGTCCCTGACATTCCTGCAGATAAACCTCCATCACAGTAAGGTGGCTTCCGCCGCCCTCCTGCTCCATCTCGCATAGAGTGGAGCTGACGTGGCCCTCATCCAAGAACCCTGGATCCATGGAGACAGGATTCTCGGTTTGGGGGCGTCGGATTTCAGGCTGTGCACAGCCGATGTAACAGGTAAAAAGCGATCATGCATACTCGCAAAAAAGAGCCTTAATATTTTCTTGCTACCAAATTTCAGCAATGAAGATCATGTAGCCGCATCGATAGAAGGCCCAGGCGGCCATCTAAGAATATGCTCGGCGTATATGGGTCATTTTACTTAGGACCTCCACCGCACTTGCTACTCAGGTGGCTTGTGAAGGACAGCATTAGAAAGAAAATGGACCCACTAATAGGATGCGATGCCAACGCTCATCACAGTCAGTGGGGAAGCACTGACACAAATGAGAGGGTGAGTCAATCTTCGATTTTATCCTCAGCTCTAAGCTTTTAGTGGGTAACAGAGGTTCAGAACCCACCCTCGGCGTCAAGAACAGGAGGGAGGTTCTTGACATTACATTATTCTCGCACTCCCTGGGTGATGCAATCACCAGCTGGAGAGTCCTAGATAAACACTCGTTTTCAGACCACCGCTACATTGAGGTAGCCGTAAATTTTGAAAACGTCACCAAGCAAGCAGTTCGAAACCCTGAGAAGGCAAACTGGGAGCTCTATAAAAAGATACTCGATAGATCCCTAGGTGAACCACCTTCAGAGACTATCGAGACCTACGAGGGGCTCAACGCCATGGTAGATAAGCTTACTGCGACGAGTGCAAAAGCATACCACAGGGCCTGCCCCAAGAAAAGAATAGGTAGCAGCAGATCGAAGAAGCCTCCATGGTGGATCTCGTCGTTAGCCCCTTCAAGAAAAACCACGCGCACCGTACCAACACAGACGACGCGTGGGAGGCCTATAAAGCTGATTTCAGGCGGTATAACAAGGAATTGCGAAAGGCAAAGAGGTTTGCCTGGGTCTGCACCAACATCCAGGAGACATCAGAGGCCGCCCGCCTAAGAAAGATTCTCTCTACTACAGCCCCCAATCCGTCCAAGACAGAGCTCGTGCTGTTCACCAGGAAGTACAAAATACCAAATCTAAGGCTTCCGAAGCTCCTAGGGGAAACACTAGTTTTTAGTGATAGTGCGAAGTACCTAGGTATTACACTAGACAGGAAACTGGACTGGAAGCTGAACACCGCAGATAGGACTAAGATAGGACGCAGATAGGACTAAAGGCAATAGCCTGCCGCAATGCGGTAGGCCTGAAATGGGGAATGTCCCCAAAGATAGTCAGATGGTTTTACACAGCGATCATCAGACCAATCTTATTCTATGGAGTTGTGGTCTGGTGGCCTGCCCTGGACAACTCCTTATGCAGGGAAAGGTTTAGGAAGACGCAGCGCATGTCGGAAGTCTGTATAACATGCAGTTTACGCACAACGCCTAGTGACGCCCTAGATATCATCCTTGACCTACTACCGGTAGAACTGATGGGGGTAAAGATAGCTACCCTGGCGGCAATATGACTGCGAGAGGCGAATCTATGGAGTAAGAATAGTTTTGGTCACACCTGACTGGACCTGCATAACTTCATGCCTGAGGAGGGTACGGACTACTGAGTGCCCGTCGACCAACCCACCACTAATTACAAAATCATCATCCCCTCGAGGGAGGAATGGGATGCACGGACACCAGGACCGGAGGGCTCCATTCATATCTACACAGATGGATCAAAACTTATCGGCCAGGTGGGAGGCGGTTACTTTTGTGAACATTTGAGCCTAAAGGAGTCCTTCAGACTCCCTGACCACTGCAGTGTTGAAGTAGTAGCCATTAGGGAAGCACTGGAATCCCCAGCACTAAGGGGCAATCGGGGTACAATATGCATCTTCTCAGATAGTCAGGCAGCGCTCAAGGCACTTGACGGATTCTCGTCCAACTCCAGGACAATCAATGATTGTCGCAGATCTCTCAACGAGATGGCTGAGCAGCGTGACACTTACCTTATTTGGGTTCCCGGTCACAGGGATCACGAGGGAAACTGCGCTGCAGATGAACTAGCTAGGGCAGGGACTACCAACCCTCTCCAACCGGAGAAAGAACTTGTAGGCATTCCCTTGGCTACTTGAAGGCTTAAGTGCAGGGAGTTTTTTGACCTGGCAGCCAATAGGAAATGGAGTATCGAGACTTACGAGGAGCTCAATGCCATGGTAGATAAGCTTACTGCGACGAGCGCAAAAGCATACCACAGGGCCTGCCCCAAGAAAAGAATAGGTAGCAGCAGATCGAAGAAGCCTCCATGGTGGATCTCGTCGTTAGCCCCTTCAAGAAAAATGCACGTAAGGCCTTTAACCACGCGCACCGTACCAACACAGACGACGCGTGGGAGGCCTATAAAGCTGAGGCGTGGCTGTGCACGAATGTTGTATTCATACCCAAGGCGGGCAAACCATCCCACTGCACCCCTAAGGACTACAGACCTATAAGTCTTTCATCCTTCCTCCTTAAGACTATGGAAAGACTCTTGAGTCTCCATCTCCAACTAACCATTAACCCAAGTGACATCTCATACTCTCAGCATGCTTACAAAAGGGGCCGATCAACAGAAACAGCCCTGCACGTAATCACTATGATCGCCGAGCAAGCGATCAACTTTAAGGAATACGCACTTATTGCTTTTCTAGACATAGAAGGGGCCTTCAACAACATCTTGCCGTGCTCAATAATTGATGCACTGACGGGACTTGGAATAGACGACCGATCAATTCACCTAATACGGCAGATCCTGGTCAACAGGAGTGTCGAGGCTACTCTTGGAGGTTCGACTATTCGAAGATACATCAAGAGAGGCACCCCGCAAGGAGGTGCACTCTCAACACTACTCTGGAACGTGGCGGTTAACAGCCTATTGCGATCCTTAGAGGGTGACGGCTGTAAGATCATTGCGTACGCGGATGATGTTGCTATTGCCATCGTAGGGAAATTCCCACAAACACTATGCGACCTAATGACCTAATGAAAGCTCGAAACTCTGTCGGCCTGGGCGCAAAGGGACGGGCTGGGAGTCAATCCGTCCAAGACAGAGCTCGTGCTGTTCACCAGGAAGTACAAAATACCAAATCTAAGGCTTCCGAAGCTCTTAGGGGAAACACTAGTGATAGCAGTGATAGTGCGAAGTACCTAGGTATTACACTAGACAGGAAACTGGACTGGAAGCTGAACACCGCAGATAGGACTAAGATAGGACGCAGATAGGACTAAAGGCAATAGCACTCTACACCTGCCGCAATGCGGTAGGCCTGAAATGGGGAATGTCCCCAAAGATAGTCAGATGGTTTTACAAAGCGATCATCAGACCAATCTTATTCTATGGAGTTGTGGTCTGGTGGCCTGCCCTGGACAACTCCTTATGCAGGGAAAGGTTTAGGAAGACGCAGCGCATGTCGGAAGTCTGTATAACATGCAGTTTACGCACAACGCCTAGTGACGCCCTAGATATCATCCTTGACCTACTACCGGTAGAACTGATGGGGGTAAAGATAGCTACCCTGGCGGCAATATGACTGCGAGAGGCGAATCTATGGAGTAAGAATAGTTTTGGTCACACCTGACTGGACCTGCATAACTTCATGCCTGAGGAGGGTACGGACTACTGAGTGCCCGTCGACCAACCCACCACTAATTACAAAATCATCATCCCCTCGAGGGAGGAATGGGATGCACGGACACCAGGACCGGAGGGCTCCATTCATATCTACACAGATGGATCAAAACTTATCGGCCAGGTGGGAGGCGGTTACTTTTGTGAACATTTGAGCCTAAAGGAGTCCTTCAGACTCCCTGACCACTGCAGTGTTGAAGTAGTAGCCATTAGGGAAGCACTGGAATCCCCAGCACTAAGGGGCAATCGGGGTACAATATGCATCTTCTCAGATAGTCAGGCAGCGCTCAAGGCACTTGACGGATTCTCGTCCAACTCCAGGACAATCAATGATTGTCGCAGATCTCTCAACGAGATGGCTGAGCAGCGTGACACTTACCTTATTTGGGTTCCCGGTCACAGGGATCACGAGGGAAACTGCGCTGCAGATGAACTAGCTAGGGCAGGGACTACCAACCCTCTCCAACCGGAGAAAGAACTTGTAGGCATTCCCTTGGCTAATTGAAGGCTTAAGTGCAGGGAGTTTTTTGACCTGGCAGCCAATAGGAAATGGAGTATCGAGACTTACGAGGAGCTCAATGCCATGGTAGATAAGCTTACTGCGACGAGCGCAAAAGCATACCACAGGGCCTGCCCCAAGAAAAGAATAGGTAGCAGCAGATCGAAGAAGCCTCCATGGTGGATCTCGTCGTTAGCCCCTTCAAGAAAAATGCACGTAAGGCCTTTAACCACGCGCACCGTACCAACAAGGACGACGCGTGGGAGGCCTATAAAGCTGATTTCAGGCGGTATAACAAGGAATTGCGAAAGGCAAAGAGGTTTGCCTGGGCCAATTTCTGCACCAACATCCAGGAGACATCAGAGGCCGCCCGCCTAAGAAAGATTCTCTCTACTACAGCCCCCATCGTAGGTCATATTAAGAACACGGATGGGCGGTGGACAACCTCAAGCCAGGAATCCCTGGAGACCCTTATCAACGCCAGGGCCACCAGGGCTCACTCAACTACCTACCTAGTGACAGAAATCTTAATTGGGCAATAGATAGTTTTAAACCCTTCAAATCTCCGGGCCCAGATGGTATTATACCGGCTCAGTTATCAAGGGCCAGTTTTAACCTAAGGAAATGGATCAAGAAAATCTTCAGTGAAGTCTTCGCTGAATGGTACCAAAGGCGTGGCTGTGCACGAATATTGTAATTATACCCAAGGCGGGCAAACCATCCCACTGCACCCCTAAGGACAACAGACCTATAAGTCTTTCATCCTTCCTCCTTAAGACTATGGAAAGACTCTTGAGTCTCCATCTCCAACTAACCATTAACCCAAGTGACATCTCATACTCTCAGCATGCTTACAAAAGGGGCCGATCAACAGAAACAGCCCTGCACGTAATCACTATGATCGCCGAGCAAGCGATCAACTTTAAGGAATACGCACTTATTGCTTTTCTAGACATAGAAGGGGCCTTCAACAACATCTTGCCGTGCTCAAAAATTGATGCACTGACGGGACTTGGAATAGACGACCGATCAATTCACCTAATACGGCAGATCCTGGTCAACAGGAGTGTCGAGGCTACTCTTGGAGGTTCGACTATTCGAAGATACGTCAAGAGAGGCACCCCGCAAGGAGGTGTACAGCCTATTGCGATCCTTAGAGGGTGACGGCTGTAAGATCATTGCGTACGCGGATGATGTTGCTATTGCCATCGTAGGGAAATTCCCACAAACACTATGCGACCTAATGACCTAATGAAAGCTCGAAGCTCTGTCGGCCTGGGCGCAAAGGGACGGGCTGGGAGTCAATCCGTCCAAGACAGAGCTCGTGCTGTTCACCAGGAAGTACAAAATACCAAATCTAAGGCTTCCGAAGCTCCTAGGGGAAACACTAGTTCTTAGTGATAGTGCGAAGTACCTAGGTATTACACTAGACAGGAAACTGGACTGGAAGCTGAACACCGCAGATAGGACTAAGATAGGACGCAGATAGGACTAAAGGCAATAGCACTCTACACCTGCCGCAATGCGGTAGGCCTGAAATGGGGAATGTCCCCAAAGATAGTCAGATGGTTTTACACAGCGATCATCAGACCAATTTTATTCTATGGAGTTGTGGTCTGGTGGCCTGCCCTGGACAACTCCTTATGCAGGGAAAGGTTTAGGAAGACGCAGCGCATGTCGAAAGTCTGTATAACATGCAGTCTACGCACAACGCCTAGTGACGCCCTAGATATCATCCTTGACCTACTACCGGTAGAACTGATGGGGGTAAAGATAGCTACCCTGGCGGCAATATGACTGCGAGAGGCGAATCTATGGAGTAAGAATAGTTTTGGTCACACCTGACTGGACCTGCATCACTTCATGCCTGAGGAGGGTACGGACTACTGAGTGCCCGTCGACCAACCCACCACTAATTACAAAATCATCATCCCCTCGAGGGAGGAATGGGATGCACGGATACCAGGACCGGAGGGCTCCATTCATATCTACACAGATGGATCAAAACTTATCGGCCAGGTGGGAGGCGGTTACTTTTGTGAACATTTGAGCCTAAAGGAGTCCTTCAGACTCCCTGACCACTGCAGTGTTGAAGTAGTAGCCATTAGGGAAGCACTGGAATCCCCAGCACTAAGGGGCAATCGGGGTACAATATGCATCTTCTCAGATAGTCAGGCAGCGCTCAAGGCACTTGACGGATTCTCGTCCAACTCCAGGACAATCAATGATTGTCGCAGATCTCTCAACGAGATGGCTGAGCAGCGTGACACTTACCTTATTTGGGTTCCCGGTCACAGGGATCACGAGGGAAACTGCACTGCAGATGAACTAGCTAGGGCAGGGACTACCAACCCTCTCCAACCGGAGAAAGAACTTGTAGGCATTCCCTTGGCTACTTGAAGGCTTAAGTGCAGGGAGTTTTTTGACCTGGCAGCCAATAGGAAATGGAGTAATCTTCAGACCTGTAGAACTTCACGTCTGTTCTGGCCGATACGCTCTCAGAAAAAATCGGCGAGACTTATTTCTCTCACTAGACAAGACTGCAACCTAGCGATTGGGGCACTTCGGTGAAACCCTTGCCATAGCGGTAGCACAAGGAGCCCTACCGGCTCAAGTGGAAGCGGGGGTCTTCTATGACCCCCTAGCATCACCGCCCTAACCTAACATAACCTAAGTCTTCTCATTAAGACATGAGACACTGAAACACAAAGCAGAATTACATCAAAATTTGCTCAAAAGCAACAAAGTTTGAGGTTGGCCGAGTGGAGAGCGTCGTGGTTCCTAACACGGAGGGCCTGGGTTCGAGTCCTAGCTGAGTCAATGTTTATGTTTTACTTTTTAAGCCCTTTTTTATTTGGATTTTATTTTTAAATAAATAAACTAAAATCTGAAAAGATATATTCCATATTTTTTAGGGTATTGACCAGATATATGCAGACTCCAAAAAGCAAAGTTGACAATCAAATACACACACATGTATAAGTAAATGCAAGCTTCATAGGAGGCTGCACAAAATGGGAAGCTGCACTTACAGGACTATATCTTAAGTTTACGGATTCTGCCAGATATGAGCGATAAAAGTTGCGTCATCTCAAAATCTATCTCCACGTGCAATATAAAAAGGATCAATCGAGCAAATTTTGAAAAATATTTTTTTCAAAGAAAGTGAAATAGATATTTAAAAAACCTTTTCAACGGTGTAAAGCTCTTTTTAATATCTTTATTAATTATAAAGTTATGAATTTTTTGATTAACAAAGTTTTTTTAATTTTTTTACGTAAGTTTAAGGTATTTCAAAAAGTTGTAGAACAATAGTTGCTTATATGATAGTAACAAATATTTTCCAATTTTTTCCAGGATTTTTAAGAAAAAAATAGTGCAAACAGACAAACCGACAACTGGCTTCATTTTGAAGAAGAAGAAAAAATCGAATTTTTCGAATAACTTCTGAATAAATCGGATCGGGTCGATTGAGGTACCAATCGACGCGTATTAAGCTCTAGAATGCGAATAGGAATGTGTCCACCAGCCCCACTTTAGTGATTAAAAATTAGATCGGTTGCCTACAGAAAATTTTTAATTCTTCGGCTATATATAGAGTTTCCTCGCGCACGCCAAGGCATGCAGGTCGTCAACTTGTGGACTTCCGTCCACAGTGATTCTTTATCAGTTACAATCTTTTTTGGCATCCCCAAGTATTCAATTCTTAATTTTATAGCGTTAAGCAAAGAGATCCAGGATCTATCTTTAATATATTGAGCTGTCGCATATTTAGACACTTTGTCAATTGACGTGAGATACATTATATTTCGTTTAGGGTACAAAATGTCTATATGTAAGTTAAGGTGTCCTTTATTGATCACCTGATAATCAGAACTCCGTTCATGTTTCGTTGGGTAGATACAATTTATTCTTCGGTTCTTAATCTTAACAATTCATTTGATAATTGATGGAAAATAGTGTTTTAAAGGATACGATTTGAAATTGGGTAAAGGAATATTTAGATTCAGCTGCCAGGTTCTGAGGTCCGGAGAAGACTGCCCACGCAGAGTTGTGACCCTCCGATCGTCAGTTCTGAATCGGCCGATTTCCCACTCCAACTCTATATGTGGTGTCAGCGTGTGTGGTGTCGGCGTGTTTGGTGTCGGCGGGTGTGGAGTCAGCTATCCGGTGTCAAGAGTCAGCGTAACACTTATAGTTTTGTGTCAGCTCTCGCGCAACATTTTAGTCAGCGTACATAGTTGCACACTTGTGACTTAGTTGCACTCTTGCGACATAGCCGGATGTACTTGAACCCACAGCACTTGAGTATTGGGAATTGCTTATGCTGTGGATTCGGATGTGGATAGGGTGATTTGCAGTTGGTACTCTCGTTCGGGTGTTGCAAGCGATCCATTGTAATTGGAGAGGAATAATGTCCCATCCTCGACTAACTGTACGACCTCTTCGTTGCTCCGAAGGTATGAGCAGGATGCATGGCCACCCTTCAGGAGCCGTGGAATGCATGAGTTCTCCTCCAAAGCTATTAAATCCTCCTCTGGGCAGACTGTTATGTTGCCGATGGAGGAACAGCTGCCCACTACCGCATATGTTTCCTCTCCGTTTAATGCGAGCTTCTGGTGCTCGAGCACTATTTGTCTTCCGCCTGATACCGTTGGATACAAGCGTACAAGTTCGTATCTCCTATTAGATACTTTGGGGAGGGCTAGGATGTATAGTAACGTCGTGCCATTGGAGAGTACGGTTGGCCTGGAAAATTTCACTGCTTCCACAGCGTTTTGGTACGGGAGATCGTTGACTTCCGTGAGTATGGTTTCAATTTCCTCGTGATCCAGAAGATTCGAATTCGTCACTCCCGTTTTGGCAAGTTGGCAGGCCCTCGTGATTTCCGCCACTTGGTCAGCCAGGATAATTGCTTTATGCAGTGTCGCTGTAACTGCGTGGAGATCTCCGTCAATCGCATTGACTCTCGCTACCACATCATTTAGTTCTTGAATCGATTTGTGGCTTGCGTCGAAGAGTCGGGCGTTGATCCGAATTTGCTGGTTGATGTTTTCGGTGATCATCTTCTCCGAGTTGAGTACCGCATTCCAGTCCTCTGCATCCGGTGATCTTGCTATCCATTTCCAGGCTGAACCCAGCCAGTTTACCGCTCGAGCTCTGCGTGATGTTGGCCTCATCACTCTATTCATCCCTTCCGCTGCCTGCTCCAGGTAATGCCTCGTTATTGTGTTGATACGTTGATCCGTCAGGGTTGCCGCATCCCGGCTAGTTTCGTCCACTAGCTGCATCATCCTCGATATGTCGATGACGTGAACCAGTTTGAACATTCCGTTGATGCGCCATACTCCTCCTTGTTGCAGGGGTACGACGGGTGCGTCGTATTTGTATATACGCGCGGCTGACGTGAGACCGATGATTGTGAGGCTTGTAGGGCAGTGATCAAGAAGGAAAGAAAAGCTTGTGTATATACTATTCATACTTATAATATCTTATTCTACGTTTAATGTTTTGTGAAAGTGTTAAAATAAAAAAGTTATTTGTGTTTTGTTTTTTTTCTTAAAAAAAAGAGGGTCGTAAAGCGCTCTTCAATTTCTCAAGTCTGCTTTGTGTAAGATTTTCCCTGATTTAGTTTTTATCGTCACTCCGCGATTCTCTTGGACCTCCTCTGGTCTGAAACGTTGTTTCTCTTTAGTTTTGATCTGCTTATTAGCGACGAAAACCTTATCCCCCGACTCGTATTGTTTAGGTTCGGTCCTATTTTTATTATGCGCTATATTGGCCATAATCTGGTTTCGCTCGATCAGGCCTCTAACGTCTTCAAGTGTTTTTTCCTTGAAGTTTGATAATCCCTGATAATTGATGCGCGATGCGCGGTTTAAAAATAAGTCGACGGGCTTTTTATTTGTTACTGAATGGACAGTGTTATTGTATCTGTCCACAGCAATCAGTGCTAACTGTGCACTCGTGAAATTTGGATGTTCAAATTTCAAACACCGGAAAATTTCCAAGAAGGTTGAATGAAATCTTTCCACTTGGCCGTTAACTTCGCTCTTCTGAGTAGGGGTATAATATAGTTCGATCTCCAATGTTCGGAGATAGTTTAATACCGTCGGACAAAGGAGACCCCTTCGTTGTCTGACACTATCATTCTAGGCACCGTAAAGTAATGAAGGGCCTCTAACAGTGTTTCGCGGAGGTGAATTGATGCCTTGGATTGTAGGGGAAAAAGTTTGGCAAATTTCGTAAATTTGTCGATACAACTTAGATAAACCCGTTTTTCTAAGGTGAACACGTCAATATGCAATATTTCGCATGGGTAGTTTGGGATGGGTGTCGGTTGTAACTCTGGTTTATTGGGATGACGCTCATATTTGAACCGCTTGCAGCAGTCGCATGATGACAACTGAGCACGAACCGTACTTGCCATTCTGGGAAAATAGAATTTCTCCAGAATTTGGATGGTCACTTCTTTTGGACCTCTGTGGGCCCTGCGATGTTCCCTTTCTATTGTCTCAGAGATATGCTCTGAATCGGACAAATCCTTTACCAATCTCTGCGTTATTCGAATTTTATATAGCTTAAAATTCTCAAAGCATATAGATTGGAAGGATGGGAGGTAAGTCTCAGCAATCTTCACTCCATTAATTATGGAGGGTTTCAAATATTTACCGAGTATATTCACTAAATCGGACATGGTCTCATCGTTAAGCTGGTTTTCGTCAAAAACCAGTTGATTCCTAAACGCATTGATTGGTGTTTCCACATGTGGTATTAATTGGGAAGCATCCCCAAGCGCACTGTGAACGGTGGCCAAGGAGTCGGTTTCAGAGGAAGTGCAAGTAGTTGACCCGAGGTAATTAACTTGCGTCGTGATACGCGAAAGGGCGTCAGCAACGACGTTGGATTTACCGGGCTTATACAAAATGTGCAGCCATATTCCTCAATTCGCGATTTCCATCGCTTGAGTTTCGCATTGAAGTTGCGATTGCCCAGCGCGAACGTAAGTGGTTGATGATCGGTATATTCCTTGATAGACCCTGCGCCGTAGAGATAGGATCTAAGATTGTCTAATGCCCATACCATCGCGAGCATTTCTTTTTCTATGGTAGCGTAACTTTCTTCGGTTTTATTCAGTGAACGAGAAATGTACGCTATTGGTCGATCTTTGCCCTGCTCGTCCTGGGACAGAACAGCACCTATGGCATAGTCCGACGCTTCAGTGGTCAGATGGAACGGTTTATTAAAATTGGGGAAGGCTAGGACTTCAGAGGAGGCGAGAATCGCCTTGAGGTCATTAAAGGCCTGTAAGGCCACATCATCTAGCTCTATCGGGACCTTCCTAGATTGCGATGCTTTAACTCTAGCGAACTCTCCTCTCGTCAAATTCGTCAACGGCTTTGCAACTTTCGCATAGTCCTGAATGAATTTTCTATAATACGAGGTCATTCCAAGAAAACTTTTCAGTTCCTTCATGTTAGCAGGGGGCTTCATATCAGTTATTGCTTTCACCTTCTGGGCGTTTGCTTTAATGCCGTCCTGCGTAACAATGTAACCTAGGAACTCAACTTGTGTGGAGAGGAAACGTGTTTTCTCCAAGTTTACATGGAGTTTGGCCTTCCGAAGATTTTGGAAGACCGCACGCAAATTGTTCCAATGGCTCTGATAGTCTTCGACGAAAACAATAATATCGTCGATGTAGACGTAGCAGATCTTGCCGATGTGTTCTCTTAAAACATCATCAATCATCCGCTGGAAGATTGCCGGGGCATTTTTTAGACCAAATGGTAGACGAAGGAATTCGTATTTCCCATTAAGGGTGGAGAAAGCGGTTTTAGGAATGTCTTTTTCATTCATGTGGATTTGGTGGAAGCCAGACGTCAGATCAATTGTCGTGAAATATTTGGCTTTCCCAAGGCTAGCCAGAGTAGAATTTATATCCGGTATTGGGTAAGTATCGGATATCGTAACCGCATTCAGGCGCTTGAAGTCAATGACCATGCGGTACTGTTTTTCACCATTTGGCTTAGGTTTTTTTGGGACAATCCAGATCGGAGGGCTGGCAGATGGCCTTATTATTCCCCCGTCTAAGAGTTCTTGCACTTGTTTCTCAACCTCCCCTCTCATGCTCGTGGGGTATGGGTAACTGCGAGTGAAAATGGGGTCTTGAGTATTAGTACGTATTTCGGCCTTAACGGTTGTATTCACCGATTCCCCTGACGAAAGTGGTTCGAAAATTGATGCAAATTCTTTAAGTAGATTGTCCAGCGCTTGTTTGGTTTCATCGTCATGATCGCCATCAATCAGGGCATGGACATTGGAGGAATATCTTGCCAGAAGGGGTAGCTATATACCAGGGGATATTAACAGGAGATCGTTTTTCCGATCAATTAGGGCTTTTGCTTCCCTGAGAGTATCGTCACCGATAATACCGTCGAAGGAATTCAGACCAGGCAGAACGTAGAAGGTGGTAATTGAGTCTTTGCCAATGGGCTCAAAGAATCGTCCTACCAGGCAATGCGTGATTTTAACATTACCAGCAGCAGATTCGACATAAAAGGGAGTAGATAATGGGATGGAGCCGGCGGAGTGTTTCTGGCTAACAAAGTTCTTATTCGCGCCGGTGACGATAAGAAACTTTAACTTGTTGCCATTCCTCGAGTTATATTCTATGTATGGCACGCTGGATAGGTGTCGTCATAAAATTTGCCTCATCTCGTTGTCGGCCTTATGGTATGGGGCATCATACTCAAGGCTCGTGTCGTGGGCGCTCACCGCTTCGTCTACGTAAGTAGCTTGACAAGCGGAATTTAGCGTGTCGGTTTCGGGCATTGCCGCCACGCTAGACGGAACCGCCGTCATGTGGTACAATCTTTGTGCCTTTTTGAAGGGATTCGGACCGGATGAAGTATTTAGGGACCTATACTCGGAGTCGTTTCCACGGCGTATGCCAAAGCCGGACTGATACGACTGACCAGACCGATTTGATTCCATCTTAATGGCTGGTCGTGGTCCCTGGAATCTATTAAAGCCTCTTGGGTTACCAGATGAACCATCGTTAAAGGTTGCGCCCACCGGTGCCCTCACTGGTGGTTGGAACGAGGGCGGAAACCGTGGGGCTATTGGAGGCGCATAGCGTGATGCGTTTGTTGGGTAGCGGGGTTGGAAAAATGGGGTGAACCTATTTGGGTGTTCCATTCGTGCATTACCCCTGACCGATACGTTTCGCAGCTCCAGGCAAAAGGAATATGCCTCAGGAAAATTTTTCGGACCCCGGATGATCAGTAATTTAGAGGCATCGCCGTTGAGCCCTCTTACAAAAACATCCAGTGCTTTGTCCCTATACATCTCGATTAGGGCACTGGCCACGTTAGGCGCGTGCTCTGATTGTTTTAATTTGTTTAGGATCAAGGAAAAGTGATTATTGACATCATTGTAGAATTGATCTAAAGTTCTACCTGCCTGTGTCAATTGGCTTAATTGATACTCAAGGGTACGGACGTCTCGCTTGTCGGCGTAGTGAAGCGAGAGGAGCCGCTTAATTTCCGACCAATCATCGTCTTCAACATTGTAAGAAGAAAGCGCCAAATCGGCGTCACCTCTTATTTTCTGTCTAATATAGAGAATGATGGTCCTATACAAGGGCTTGCCTATAATGATTTCATAATCATTGACAATGGCTTGCGCCCTGTTAATCCAGGACACAAATTTCCCGGGCTCCCCTTCAAAAGTCTGGAGTGCCTTAACGCAATCTGGCAAAGTAGAAGTTTCCTTCAGTTCATATTCGGTGCGCGGACGGACCAGGGGAACGGGTTGGATCACCGAGGGATTACGTCTTTCATGGTCTTGCTCGAGTGTGGCTACCCTCGTCCCGACTTTCCTAATATCCTCCTTAACTGCTACAACCTGATCTAAGAGGGTCTTAAGGCTCTCGTCGAATTTTTGCAGGGTGGCCTTGATTTCTTCCATTTCAAGAGGAAGGGGAAAATGTTTTATTCAGAAAAAATACTATAGACCTATGCCAAGGGGTCCAAGAGAATGACGTGTAAGTCGTATAAAAAATAGTACGTAAGTAAGCAATTTAATTTTTAAATTATTGAAATATAGTTTTTAGTATTTGTAAATGGTGGTTGTAATTTTTGGTTTTTGGTTCTTTTTTCTTATAGTATAATTTTTAATATTTGTTTTTTCCTTGGAATATAATTTTTGGTATTCGTAAATGGTGGTTGAAATTTCTTGTTTTTTTTGTTTTTTTTTCTTACAATATAGTTTTTAATATTTGTTTTTTCCTTGCAATATAATTTTTAATATTCGTAAATGGTGTTTGAATTTTTTAATGATTATGTTTATGTCAAAGGGAATATTCAATCTTTTTCTGAATTTATTATCTTTTGAGGAGGAAGGGAGGAAGCGCTTTACTCACCCTTTACAAGTATTCGTGTATTGATATTGGAGTGCTCGTGTTCGTCTTCAAATTCTTCTGATAATTAGAAAAATAAATTTTTTTAAATATGAGGAATAGCAGAATATAATATTATTTAATTGTAATAGGGTGTAGAGTGATCGTGTATTACGGGCTGTTTTGTTGCGTATATTGTATACTTTTAGTTTTCCTTTTTTGTTGCATACTTTAAGTTTCATTTTTTTGTTGCATACTTTTAGTTGGGTTTAGTGGGTTTGTCTTGTGTTTTTTTTATTTTCTTGGTACTGGGCGCGGTGGTCCGTATTGTTCCGTTTTAGCCCGCAGGCCTACTCAGGTACGGTTGCACACACAACCCACTGGGCAGCTTTTTTTGGGTGCATTCCACACCTCTTAGCGTTTCCAGTAGGTTGCCACACACCATTTTTATCTTTATTTTTTGGTTTATTTTTCTTGCCACACGCGAATATGCTCACGGTGGTTCTCTTATATTTTCATGCACGGCAATATTTTAACACTCGCGGATATGCCAGTGGCAAACCGCCGCAGTGGGTAATTCCGTTTCTTTACTTTTATAACACAACACAACCCTTTATTATATTTTTTGAAGTGAAACTTCTTTAGGCGCGTAATGGATTTTCGGGGACGGAGTAAAACCGAGTCAGGATCGACACGAAAATGCGAGTACCCCCACCACCGCTCACCGTTCACTGTCCCTCTCTCGCCATATGCGCTTGTTGAGGTGGGGGAGCCGCTCACGAACGTTGTCTCTCTTCTCTTCTTTCCTCTCTCTCAGACACCAGCGAACTGCGTTATTGAACTTTTTCAAAAACACACTCAATTTGGATTTGTTAATGATAGGAACACTAGCACGACTAGACACGGGACAACAATCGATGCAGTTTTTGCACGATTCATTAAGGATTTAAGTGCTCACGTATATATCTCGCACTTTAGTTACCATAACCCAATTATCACGACATTAGGAAATGATATTCATGAAATTGACAATGAAAATGGCACATGATTGGTAAATTGTCATTGTAATTTCTTTGTAATTTTTATACCCTTGCAGAGGGTATTATAATTTTGGTCAAAAGTGTGCAACGCAGTGAAGGAGACATCTCCGACCCTATAAAGTATATATATTCTTGATCAGGATCACCTCCTGAGTCGATATAAGCATGTCCGTCTGTCCGTCTGTCCGTCGGTCCGTCTGTCCGTCTGTCTGTCGGTTTCTACGCAAACTAGTCTCTCAGTTTTAAAGCTATCAAGTTGAAACTTTGCACACATCCTTCTTTTCCTTGCAGGTAGTACATAAGTCGGAACGGCCGGGATCGGCCGACTATATCCTATAGCTGCCATATAACTGATTGATCGGAACTGCCATAACTTTGGTGTTTTTAAGTTAGAGGGTTGGGACTTTACACACATGTTATGTTTGACCAAAATATCTTATGCACAAAATTTCATAAGGATCGGCCGACTATATCCTATAGCTGTCATAGAACGATCGAAATTGGCATAACTTTGGTGCTTTTTAAGTTAGAAAGATGGGATTTGGTACAGATTCTATGTTGGGAAAAACAATCTGATCTGCCAATTTTCATAAGGATCGGCCGACTATATACGATCCGCTATATATCTAATAATATAAGATGCGTGGCGCCACCTAGCGGACTGCGACTGAACTGCAAGGGTATATCAACTTCGGCTCCGCCCGAAGTTAGCTTTCCTTTCTTGTTTCTATTCATTCTTCATTTTATTTTGGGGAAAGAATTTTGTTTGGGGAAAAAACGAAGAATATTTTTCTTTTTTTTTTTTTTTGAGAAGGATTTCTATATTTGTACATTTTTTCCTTGATTTTCGATTGATTTTTTCTTTTTCTTTGGGAAAACATTTTTCAGCACTCATAATACACTTTCACTCTACTTACCCGCTCGGGCGCCAGTTAAGGTGTCCTTTATTGATCACCTGATAATCAGAACTCCGTTTATGTTTCGTTGGGTAGATACAATTTATTCTTCGGTTCTTAATCTTAACAATTCATTTGATAATTGATGGAAAATAGTGTTTTAAAGGATACGATTTGAAATTGGGTAAAGGAATATTTAGATTCAGCTGCCAGGTTCTGAGGTCCGGAGAAGAATGCCCACGCAGAGTTGTGACCCTCCGATCGTCAGTTCGGAATCGGCCGATTTCCCACTCCAACTCTATATGTGGTGTCAGCGTGTGTGGTGTCGGCGTGTTTGGTGTCGGCGGGTGTGGAGTCAGCTATCCGGTGTCAAGAGTCAGCGTAACACTTATAGTTTTGTGTCAGCTCTCCCGCAACATTTTAGTCAGCGTACATAGTTGCACACTTGTGACTTAGTTGCACTCTTGCGACATAGCCGAATGTACTTGAACCCACAGCACTTGAGTATTGGGAATTGCTTATGCTGTGGATTCGGGTTTGAGAGTCTGGGTCGAGTTCAGGGCGTAGTAGTAGGGGGCGAATAATGCTGAGCAAAGGGAGGGGCTCGAATGTGCCGGGTGATAACTTGTATTATATTGTTAATTTTTTCCGGCGTTTCTGTTATATTTAAATTATATTTTATAAGTTACATTTTTACAATTATTAATATAGCTTTGTATAGTTAAACAATATTTTTATCAATTAAATTTAAGTTTTTAATCTCTTTTTTTATTTTATGGCAACCTCAAACCCATTCACAACTATAGAATAAAATATTAATATAGCCTACTTGGCTTTCTAAAATATTCATTATCAGGATTTAGTGCTAGTTCGTGGAGTTTGCATCATTTTGTTGAAATTGGGACCACAATTGGATGAGCTGTCTTAGTCGCTCATCGATGTAACCTTCTTTAAGTCTTCGCTATACTAAATCTTTTTTACAGTTTCTTATCAGCTTTTGGATAGGTGTATTGCTTTCAATTTTCTCATCAATGATAATCTGTATAGAGGGGTCTAATTCAGTTCCCATGGTTGAGTGTTTTTCTCAAAAGTTTTAGCCCTTCAGGCGTGAGCATCACTCTAAGTATGTTTGCTTTGAAGTACCACGAGATGATACGAAGTAACTAATCGATTTACTCTGTGTATGCAACTGTCTTTATTTTGGACCAGGTGTCCTTTTATAAGATCAGATAATTACATAAGTTATGGCTTAACTATGGTTAGCAGGTCAATGTTAATGAAATGACGTGCTATGTATTAGTTCTGGGTCTGCTGACTCAGATCGCATGGTATTGGGTTTCTGCTCAGCTCCCTGCTTTTGCTTGCTCCGGTTAGTAGGTCATTCGCACCGCTGATATTGCTAATTTCTGTTTCTGGCGCCCTCTATTAGAGGTGCCAACAGCCAGTGCACATAATCGCGGTCATAAGGGTACCGTGCGGTAGGGCTCAGTAGGGCAAAAGCACTTAACAGAGCAAATAAACGCTTATTATTAGAATTTGTTTGCATATATACAGATTAAACGAAAGGCTCTAAAGCGAAATTTTTGGATATCATTTTAATTTTGATTTTAATACCCTGGCAGAGGGTTATATGTATATATTTGGACAAAAGTGTGAAACGCAGTGAAGAAGACATCTCCGACCCTATAAGGTATATATTCTTGATCAGAATCACCTCGTGAGTCGATATAAGCATGTTCGTCTGTCTGTCTATCCGTCTGTCTGTCGGTTTCTGCGCAAACTAGTCTCTCAGTTTTAGAGCTATCGAATTGAAACTTTGCTCAAATCCTTATTTTTTTAAGTAATTTCGGCGTGAATTAACACGACAAGAGGGCATCGATGAACTTAAATCTTAGTATGGCGATGGAGCTCCATCTTATAGCACTGTGAAAAACTGGTATAATGAATTTAATCGTGGTCGACGCTCGGTCGAAGGCGAAGGTCGTGAAGGTCGTCCAAAAACAGTCGTTGCTCCAGGGAACATAGACGCCGTGCTTGAACTGATAATGCAAGATCGGCATGTGACATACCGTGAGATAGAGGCATCCTTGGGCATTTCTTCCACCAGCGTACATTCGATATTGCATGAACACTTGGCCGTCAAAAAAATTGTTCTCGTTGGATCCTGCACAATCGCTCAAAAAAAGGCTCGTGTGGGTTGGTGCAAAAAAAATTTGAAAAAATACAACCGCGGTGTTTCAAAAGACGTTTATTAGATCGTCACAGGTGACGAATCATGGATCAATGCTTATGAGCCCGAAACAAAACAGCAATCGACCGTGTGGGTCTTCGAAAACGATTTAAATTTTTATTTCAATTTACATAAATTAGGTATCAAATGAAAGAAAATAAATTTATCTATACAGAAGTGTCACTCAGTAACGATAATTAAGTTATTTTAAAATATTGTATAGTTGTTTCCGTTTTATAAAGAAACAAATTTAAAAAAAAAAATGTTGAAATCTGACTTCAGAATCGTAAGATTTCAAGTAAGATTTTCAAGCAAATCCGATCACTTTTTAAAAAAAATGTCCGCCATATTGGATCCGCCATTTTGAATTTTTGAAATCAGACTTTAGATTCGTGATCAGCAACCCCAAAAACCCCCGAGTGATAAGTTTTGTGTCAATGCATCACTGTGGACGGAAGTCCACGAGGTGACGACCTGCATGCCTAAGCGTGCGCGAGGAAACTCTATATATAGCCGAAGAATTAAAAATTGTCTGTAGGCAACCGATCTAAATGAATGATATACCAATCGAAAGGTATTGTTTCAATTAGATAATTTTTGTCGAAACATATTCCAAAAGTTATTTGGTTTGGGAGAAATTTGGGTGAAAGTAAAAAAATTTTTTATCACTAAAGTGGGGCTGGGGGACACATTTTAGTCCGCAGATAAAATATTTTTATATATTCGCATTCCAGAGCTAAATACGCCTCGATTGGTACCTCGACATTTTATTCAGAAGTTATTCGAAAAATTCGATTTTTTCTTCTTCTTCAAAATGAAGCCAGTTGTCGGTTTGTCGGTTTGTCTGTTTGCACTATTTTTTTCTTAAAAATCCTGAAAAAAATTCGAAAATGTTTGTTACTATCATATGAGCAACTATTGTTCTACAACTTTTTGAAATACCTTAAACTTACGTCAAAAAATTAAAAAAACTTTGTTAATGAAAAAATTCATAACTTTATAATTAAAAAAGATATTAAAAAGAGCTTTACACCGTTGAAAGGGTTCTTTCTTTGGGACCAAATGTCTATATAGTACACAAAAAAAAAATACACTAAAAATAAACTTTTTTTTTAAGAAAAAAAATTATTTTTTTAAAATTTGCTCGATTGATCCTTTTTATATTGCACGTGAATATAGCTTTTGAGATGACGCAACTTTTAATATATCGCTCATATCTGGCAAAATCCGTTAACTCAAGATATAGTACTGTAAGTGCAGCTACCAATTTTGTGCAGCCTCCTGTGAAGCTTGCATTTACTTATACATATGTATATTGGTAACTTTGCTTTTTGGAGTCTGCATATATTTGGTCAATACCCTAAAAAATATAGAGTTTATCTTTTCAGCTTTTAGTTTATTTATTTAAAAATAAAATCCAAATAAAAAAAGGGCTTAAGAAGTATAAAATAAACATTGACTCAATTAGGACTCGAACCCAGGCCCTCCGTGTTAGGAACCACGACGCTCCCCACTCGGCCAACCTCGAACTTTGCCGCTTAGTGAAAAATTTTGATGTAATTCTGCTTTGTGTTTTAGTGTCTCATGTCTTAATGAGAAGACTCACAAATGCACAATTTTACGAGTAAAAAGGTTTATATGCATATGCCCCCACTGAGCATATAATGCATATAAATAAAACTCTGCTTTACTTAAATTACAGCCACCACCGTTTTTGGGCCAAATCATGGATTAAAGGCTAAAAAAAAACTAGGCAAAGCAACTCCGCCAATACTTTTCTAATATTTATTATTTTATATCGCACGCCCAAAATAAAGTGTTACATTCAAAAATTGGTTTAACTAGAAAAACTGGAAAAACGTTTTTATTTTTTTAATTTTGCGCATTTATTATATATGTAATACATGTTTATTATATGATTGATTGGATATGCCATAACTTTGTTTTTATACCCTTGCAGAGGGTATTATAATTTTGGTCAAAAGTGTGCAACGCAGTGAAGGAGACATCTCCGACCCTATAAAGTATATATATTCTTGATCAGGATCACCTCCTGAGTCGATATGAGCATGTCCGTCTGTCCGTCTGTCCGTCTGTCTGTCTGTCCGTCTGTCTGTCGGTTTCTACGCAAACTAGTCTCTCAGTTTTAGAGCTATCGAGTTGAAACTTTGCACACATCCTTCTTTTCCTTGCAGGTAGTATATAAGTCGGAACGGCCGGGATCGGTCGACTATATTCTACAGCTGCCATATAACTGATTGATCAGAAATGCCATAACTTCGTTGCTTTTTAAGTTAGAGGGTTAGGACTTTCCACACATGTGATATTTGACCAAAATATCTTATTACAAAAGTTCAAAAGGATCGGCCGACTATATCCTATAGCTGTCATACAACGATCGGTATTGGCATAACTTTGGTGTTTTTTTAAGTTGGAAAGATGGGACTTGGTACAGATTCTATTATAGACAAAATAATCTGATTTGCCAAATTTCATAAGGATCGGCCGACTATATCCTATAGCTGCCAAATAACTGAACGAGTGGAATTGGTATAACTTCAAGGGTATATAAACTTCGGCTCCGCCCGAAGTTAGCTTTCCTTTCTTGTTTTTTTTATAGTTTATTATATAGTAAAAGTCTCATAAGGATAGGCCTCTCATCTGTTTGAGACAATTTGGTTTCCCTTAACTACGAAACAATTTTGGATTTCAAATACATTTTTGGGCATATTTTTAATTAAAATTTTTAAACTAACCAAATTTCAAAACCTTTTTAAATTAAAAATACGTAT
This sequence comes from Drosophila pandora, assembly GCA_021223865.1. NCBI lineage: Eukaryota > Metazoa > Arthropoda > Insecta > Diptera > Drosophilidae > Drosophila > Drosophila pandora. The sequence continues at coordinate 22,614 of JAJJHT010004971.1, read as the reverse complement.
AACTTCAAAACCACTAAAGCTATCGAAAAATTCTTTACGTCTTTGGAAAGGTTGTTAATTATTCCACCTTCTTAAATGTCAAAATCTATGGAGTTAAAAAAAAAAAGTTTTGGTGTTTATCCTTACAATTAAAGTATTGCTAACTGTGTAAATCGCCTGTCCAGAGGTTACTTCCATATATATATATTCTATGTATTATGCGTTCTATTTTAAATAATTGAAGATCAATATATACAAAAAAAACAACTGATATCATATAAAAAAACCTCTTGACGAGGTAAAGTACCGGTGACGAACCTGCATGCGAAACCCAAAATATCTGATATCAATTTTAGTGACGAAAATATGCTATATAGGTGTACAAAATTGCATATAAAAAATATTCTTGTTCGGCACGTGCAAGAAAAACAAAAAAAAAAGTAAATCAGTCACGTATCAAATAATGAGTCCATTATTGGCGGATCGAGTTCAACAACATAGACCATTTAAAAATTGGACTACTGCGGGCCTTTTTGGATTCACTATAAAATTCGAGGAAAACGATCACATAAAGTTTATATAGCAGTATTTTGTTGTTTTTAAACAAAGGCAGTTCACCTTGAGGTAGTAACAGATTTGACTACCCAAACCTTCCTGGCAGCTTTAAAGAGATTTTGCGGACGACGAGGACTGCCATCTAAAATCTCTAAAAGCCATTTAGTCTCAGTCTAGCATTCTTTGCGTTTGGACGTTTATTTTCTGCTATGTCGCCGCTCGTTTGTTCGGAGTGCAGTGGGGAAGTTACTGCTACGCAGCTTCGTGGGTGTGAGGCCGTTCGGTGCTCATCGATCTACCGCCGTGCATATCATACCGCTTGTGTTGATTTACCATCCGAGGCTATAAAACTTCTAATAAACATTCCAAACTTACTGTGGCAATGTGATAGTTGAGTCATTGGAAACGACTCTCATTCAAAAATTGATGATGAAGGTTTTGGACCTGGAATCCCTTTACATGAGCATTAATGCAAAATTGGATCTTTTTCTTGAAAGTTCGTCTGGGCCCATGGCTGCTTCAGAGGGGTCTCAAAGAGTGACACCCCCTACTAATTCTACTAACGCTGAAAATAAAAAGTCTTCATTGGCCCAGATCCCCACTGGGTCAAAAGTGGCTGTCCCAAGAAATAAGAGGAATAACCCAAGCAGGAGCATTGTTGGACATGCACCCAGCTGTGTGCAGCTCCAAGTTCTTCCCACTCTAAAATACCTGCACATTGGTAAATTTGCAACGGCTACCCAACCGGAGGCACTGTGCAAATATGTTGCTGATAATTTGCACCTGGACCCCAGTGGTATAGCCTGTGCTAGATTGGTTAAAAAAGATGCTGATATCAACGCTCTAAAATTCTGTCTTCAAGGTTGATTTTTGGCCCATGTCGGTAAAAGTCACTCGTTTTCTTCATAGAGAGCCTGCTAATGTTATTGACCTCCCTGCGAGACTCCCTCGATCCAGGGCCGTCGAGAAGCCATGTCGGGCCCCGGGGCATGGATTCTTCACGAGCCCCTTTTCGTTTTCATCCCGCTGACCCCCCGGTCATTAGACCCCGCTGCCGGGCCCCTGTCCATTGCGGGCCCCGGGAAAATTACCCGGCTGACCCCCCCTCTCAACGGCCCTGCCTCGATCAAACCCTGGAGCGTCAAAAAACCCCCAGTAAGTGGCGCCACTGGAGCCGTTATTTTTCCCTCTTCATATTCTTCGACCGGTCATCATATTCTCCCTCTCCTGAGCCACCAACAACATTCGGCGCTGGCAGTTATGGAAACTGTTGATGTCACTTCCTACGTTATTCTGCTCCCGTCAATGCACTATTTGCTCCAACAACAGCAGCTGATCCCAGGGTGGGCTGTTTGCATATTATCTTCGCTTGTGGACCTCCAGCAACAACAAATGGTTCATTATCTTCTTATTGTGAGCCCCTCTCTGTTTATCTTATCTTTCTTGGATGGGTTGTCCACTGTGAGACTGACCACTCGTGCTCACTTTCCGGCGTCTGGAGGAAATGTTTGTTTACATCATGGTCTGGAGCGTAGAGCATCGCTACGCGTGGATGCTCAAAACTAGATTAGCTCTATATCTTTAGCTGTACCTGCCACTGGATTCGCAGGGCGACTGGACATTCATAGGTCCAATCTGGAGATTAAGAAAAATTTATGTGTGTCCACGTTGGCTATCTTGGAAGCTATGCGTTTGGGATATGTGGCCTCTAGCATCAGGACCCTGCCAGTGCCTTCACATATACAACACTCCCGCCCAATTCCTTCAGTGGACTGCATGGTTCGTGCTGCCTTGGGCTAGCGTGTGATTATCGCTGCCCGCCCATCCATGTTGGCCATGGTGGTTAGCCTTAAGGTTGGCGACCCTATACTGGACCAGCTAGCCGTCCCAATCCAGGGAATTCAGGGCCCTTTCATCATCATTGCATCGTATATCCCACCAAACAGCACATTCAGTACTTATCAAGCGCATATGGAAAATATCGCCAGTGTCTCTAGTAGCATGGAGGACCCTACGGCTCTGATGGTTGCTGGCGACTTCAACTTGAGCTCAATTGTTTGGCCTTGGGACCCGGAGTCCCTTGGCATGTTACCCAGCAATGTTCCCCAATCGCATGAAATCGTTGTTTTGGATGATATTTTTAGCATGGGCCTTTCCCAAATAAATAATATTTATAATGATTTATCGAAAATTCTGGATCTGATATTTTTAAATAATGTAGTTCATAGTAAAGTAAAAATTTGTAATGTACCATTAAGTCCGTGTGATATGCACCATAAGCCATTGTTGATACACATCGAATTTTATAGTTTTCTGCCTTCCCCCTTACCTATTTCTTATTATCACTTTAATGAGTCTAACCTTTCACTTATTAATAACGCTATTGTAAGTTTTGATTGGGTTTCCCTTTTATCCCGATTGATGATTGTTATACTAAGTTTTTGATTGCTCTTTTCAATATTATCGACAATAATGCATCCGTTGGGGTTCGAAGGTCAACAAATTTTACAGGGACAAATTTTATAAGCGATTTCTAAAGACAGGGGAACAAATGGCTGGTGAGTTGTACCGGCAATATAAGCGGGAGTTTGAATTCCTCAATAAATTTCTATACAACCAATATATTACTGATGTTGAAGCGAGCCTCATATCCAACCCTAAAGCGTTTTGGCGGCTTGTAGTGGGAAAAAATCATCCTCTGATATACCTTCTTCCATGTCTTATGGTGGTTTGGCAGCTAACTCCGCTAAGGGAATTTCTGAACTTTTTGCGAAATATTTTGCCTCAAACCTTGAGCCGAAGGTCTCCTGGGATGAGCAGGAGGTACTTCAAAAAATTTCCTCTTCTTGAGGTTGGAAGCTTGGACACACTAGATTGTGACATTGTTGAGGACTCTAGTCATTTTAATGAGTCGCATACACCTGACATAGATGGTATCTCCCCATTCTTCATTAAGAAGTGTATTGCATCCTTAACCACAACTCTGCAACTTCTGTTCTCTTTATCATTATCATCGGGTAAGTTTGCTTTTCGATAGAAAATTACCTCGATCACGCCCATTCATAAAGGTGGCAGCAGGGCAGACGTCACAAACTATAGGCCTATCGCCAAGATATGTAATATTGCCAAGTTACTTGAGCGTATTGTCACCAAAAAGCTAACATTTTTGATTCGTAACTTTATTTCTCACAATCAACATGGATTCCAGCCAGGGCGATCCACCACAACCAACTTAGTGGTTTTCTCTAAGCACTGCCTGGAAGCCTTTGAACGCCGATGTCAGGTCGATGCCATTTATACGGACTTCTCTAAAAGCTTTGATTAAGTTTGCCATGCAGCCCTACTTGCTAAATTTTTCAGATTAGGTGTTCATTCCTCCATGCTAAGTTGGTTGGAGTCTTATTTGGCAGACCGACCATGCAACGTTCCCATTGGAGATGCCACCTCGAGTCCATTTATTGCCTCATCTGACCACCCGCAAGGTAGTTCTTTGGGACCGCTCCTATTCATAATTTTCATCAATGACATCTCCTCTTGCTTTCTTTATTCGAACTTTTTGTTATACGCGGATGACCTTAAAGTGCTTAAGGTCATTAGCTGCATTAGGGATAGCTATCTACTGCAGGATAATTTGCGCCGAGTCCACATCCTGCCCCATGTTAGAGCCACTCTAAATTCTCGCCCGTTGACATCTGTCTCTTCCAGCCCAAGGGATCTTTTGGGTCTAACAGGGTTTCTCACTCGGTGGGACGATTACGAAAAGATCTTTGAACGTGCTGGACCCATGAGTATCTGCATGAATTACAGAATCGGTCAAAGTGGACAAGAAGTTGTAAGACGGTAAAGACTGGTGATATCGTCATAACAAAGGAAGACAACATCGTTCCGTTGAGTGGAGTTGCAGAAATACGAACAACATCCGGTAATATAACACGGGTCATACACCAAATGGCGGTGCTACCAATCAACAATAATAAGAAGGAAACCAATCAATAAAAAAAAAAATGCTTGCCCTAACAATACTTGTCACCTCCCCACTACCAGAAAGAAAAGCCGTTAACCCTGTTGTCATCACTCCGATCAGCAACGTGACCGGGATCATCATAGAAGCCGCCGATCGGATATCAATCAGATCCGCCGAGTGGACGCTCATCACATTCTTTGTCCTCAGTCAGTTGACACGAGAAATCGAGACAACCAAGGGTATACGATCTATAAAACAATGGTGCCCAACAGCATACGAAGCCTGCCGCTTGATCACCCACACACTGGAACAGGAGGTGCACTGAACATTGTTGGAAATATCGCGAATGGCCTCTTCGGAGTACTGGATGATCAATATGCCATACGGATCGAGGAAATCATTGATAAACTAAGTAGGCATAACTCATAAAATAGTGGAGAACCAAACATCAATCCTGGATACCACCATCAATATTATGAGAAGGTCAACAATCGAAACTCAGAATAAGATGTAGGAATTAGAAGCTAGTCTGTCCAGAATCAAGGTGGGAAACTACGCGTCAAGTCGGTATCTTGCACACGCAGTCTCAGACTTGGTCGTCGTAGCAAGCCACATTCGTCGAGTCCAAGATTCTGTTTTAAATGTGCTAATCGGGACACACGAAAATAAAGCCCTGCATTGGTCTCGGTGGAACAAGTAAAACAGGTGATTACAAAAATACAAACCCTCCTCCCACCGGGAAGACGAGTACCCATCACAGGTCGAGTATCGACTGGCGACCACTCGTGTACAAAAACTGAGAACTTGTTGATGTTCCACCCGAGTATTCCGTTGGTCAAACAAAATGAATTCACTGTGTATCGCATGGAGCCAATACCATTAGCAACTAGAGAAGGCTTGGTAATAACAAAAACAGAAACAAGGTATTTGGTGATAGATGACAACCGAAAACCCCACTCCGCGATAGGTCAGGGAATCTTGCATCAATGTATCAGTGGGACTAGATCAGTGGGAGGCCTTGGAAGGCGAAGGCGTTTGGGACAATGACGTATGTATAATCAGCAGAAAAAGATCAGATCATCATCAAGGGCGTAGGCAAACTGACAATCAGGCCAGACTGTGTGATCTAGAGCCCCACAATTACGTTACTGGGACGAGTAAAACTGAACCCGTAAGGAACAGTGAAGATATCAAAGAGCTATGTGTATGAATGGCCATCACTTGAAACGATAAAGACAGCAAAAGGACAGTTGGAGTCAATATTGGATCAATTAGATCGACTACATGCAGGGCAGTTCAGGGATTAAAGACATGGGCCAAGCAGACGCAAGATAATGTGGACAGCAAAGCACGCTGAAACCTGCATTTGCTCATCAATACTCCGGGGGAATAATACTAGGAGTAGTCATTCTCAAAGCCGCATGGGCAGGGTACACACGGTTAGCCAAGATAGACATCCCAGCAGCCAGTCACCCGCAGCCTATAACTCATCAAGGACCATCTAGAGATGGCGCCGATCTACGCTGGAAGCAGAAGCCGCGATGTCAGCACTAAGAATGACCCACTGCCCAGGGCAAGCAAGAACTAGCGAAATCAACAAGCTCAACAAGAGTTGTTAAATACAAAACAAGCTCAATACAGAGTGAATCGTGTCATTACTTAGGATCATCTCGTGGTAATATTAATTTTATAACCTTCGAAATGTGTAGCTCCTGTGAAACGGAGCTCTAATAGGACCTACCCAGTAGACATAAACGATACGTAATCACACCGAAACCTTAAGCAAACCACCACCTATACCTGCGGACAACCAACCAGGACCTCAAGTATCTCACATCAATCGCTGCCTGACCACAGCAAGCGACTGTTCAACCCGAGCAGACACTTGAAGAAACCACGTAAATTTAATGACTTTTTATGCGCTTTTTGACTACGACTCCGGGACCTTCCGTTACGCCCGCCAGTTAAAATTCGATGTAGTGGCCGCATAACGCTCTACGGACGAACAAACTTTAAGAGCCAGCATCTCTCTCTCAACACCGGTCTTTGCCTTCCTCTCTATGGCTAAGATCGCTGCGCGTTTCCCACTCGTTGGCAACACCCTGTGGTCCTTACTCCTGTTGCGCCGCACATCCTGCAGAACAATATTCTGGAGTTCCTGCACCCACTCGCCCAATGGCCCATACCTCCGCACTTGTTGCATGCCTGCGCTGGGTTTTCTACATGTCCTTGCCTAGGCGTTGCTGCATAATGTTAATCTCTGCCCTCTGCCCTGCAGTATTTCTGGCATCGCCCGCGGGATAGTGTTAACGTCCAATCCTTATGTCTTAACGGAGCATGCCACTCGGTCCACGAATTCTAAAGGGTCTCCCGTTTCGTCAAACCGAAATGACCAATCCCATACTTGTATGGCCACTTTTGCTTAGTCCACCTGCACCGCGACCGGCTTTCGAACTTGCGGCTCCAAACTTAGAATGAGCTTTTCTTGCTCACTCACAGCTTTTTGTCTTGGTGTGGATCTCTACATTCTTCGCTCAGCTTCTCCTTGCGAAAGCTTCAGCGCGTATATCCTATTATTCCTCCCCATCGTGAAGCTGCGCTATTTCTAGACTCGAATGCAATTACGTAGTTTGTGCGCCAGGTTTACTGTCGCACCAACGTACTGTCTTTGGTGTTCGAGCTCGCAACAATTGCCGCGGCTCGCTCACAGAGTTTGTACGTCGTTCCACCGATTATATATCCGACATGATTGCCCGAGCACAGAAATAACACCGAATGCTTTGTTTTAAAATACTTCTTTTATTCTAAATTGTTTACAACGTTATGGCAATGGTTAACCTCACCGGAGTTGACTCCTCCGCCAGATCCTCACTGCTTCTCCAGTTGTTGCCGTTCGGCTCCGCAGTCGAACGCTCGTCCTCCCGTCGTTCCCCGGTCACTATTCCCGGTTGGTGCCAATATACACACCCCGCCAAGATCTCGCCAGGCGAGAGCTGCCTTGGTGCCTGGCCAGCGGTTCCCTCAGTTTGAACTCACGTTGATCGCAGGTATCCTTGGCTTACTTATTCTGCATATCAGTTTTTTTTTTTTATATGTACATATTTCTTCAATTATTGAAAAAAAACACATAATATAAAAAATATTAAAGTAACCTCTGGACAGGCGATTCACACAGTTAGCAATACTCAAAATGTAAGGATAAACACCAAAACTGTTTTTTTTACTCACTAGATTTTGACATTCAAGAAGGTGGAATGATTAAAAACCTTTCCAAACACGTAAAGAATTTTTCGAAAGCTTCAGTGGTTTTGAAGTTATACATATTTATACCCTTGCAACGCAGTGAAGGATACACCTCCGACCCTATAAAGTATATATATTCTTGATCAGGATCACCTCCTGAGTCGATATAAGCATGTCCGTCTGTCCGTCTGTCTGTCGGCTTCTACGCAAACTAGTCTCTCAGTTTTCAAGCAATAGAGTTAAAACTTTGCACACATCCTTCCTTTCCTTGCAGGTAGTACAAAGGACGGAACGGCCGGGATCGGTCTACTATATTCTATAGCTGCCATTTAACTGATTGATCGGAAATGCCATAACTAAATGCCATAAAATTGGTGTTTTTCAAGTTAGAAGGATGGGACTTGGTACAGATTCTATTTTGGACAAAATAATCTGATCTGCCGACTATATCCTATAGCTGCCATATAACTGATTGATCGGAAATGCCATAACTTCGTTGTTTTTTAAGTTAGAAGCATTGGACTTTCTATGGATTCTAATTTGGGCCAACTTATCCGATCTGCCAAATTTCATAATGCGTGGCGCCACCTAGCGGACTGCAACTCAACTGCAAGGGTATATAAACATCGGCTCCGCCCGAAGTTAGCTTTCCTTTCTTGTTTTTTTATAAGTTAGAAGGATGGGACTTAGTACAGATTGCATTTTGGGCAATCTTATCCGATTTGCGAAATTTTATTAGGATAATTGGGTTAACTTTGTTGTTTTTGAAGCTAGAATGATGGGACTATCAATGGTTTCCGTTTTGGGCAATCTAATCCTATGTTTCATAAGGATCGCCCGACTGCCATATAACTGAACGATCGGAAATGGCACAACCTTGCTATTTTTAAAAATGCTTGGGCCTTTTTCCAATATTTTTATTAGAAATTTTTTGATGGTGAAATTCTTATGTAATTTTGTACACCTATATAGCATATTTTCGTCACTAAAATTGATATCAGATATTTTGGGTTTCGCATGCAGGTTCGTCACCGGTACTTTACCTCGTCAAGAGGTTTTCTTATATGATAAACATCTTAAAAGCTATCTCCACGTGCAATATAAATAGGATCAAATGAGCAAATTTTGATAAAACCTTTTTAACGGTGTAATGCACGTTTTAATATCCTTCTTAATTATAAAGTAATGCATTTTTTAATTAACAACGTTCTTTTAATTTTTTTGACGTAAGCTTAAGGTATTTCAAAAAGTTGTAGAACAATAGTTGCTCATATAATAGTAACAAACATCTAAAATTTTTTTTCAGGATTGCCAAAAAAATAGTGCAAAGAGATAACCAAACAAACAGACACACACTGGCTTTATTTTGAAGAAGAAGAAAAAATTTGTTGAATAACTTTTGAAAGAAATGTCGGACATTTCGAATGTGGCATGAATGATAGAATTTTTGTAAGTTGTACCGAAAAACTGGCGTCAAAATCCTAAAAACACGAATAAATGGAAAAAATTTCAGTTTTTTTGTGTAAAAATGTTTTCCTTTTTGTTTAAAAAATTCGTAGATCTTTTTTTTTCAAAAGCTACAACCTTAAACTATTAAAAAACATCGGCCATTTTGAAATCGGTTTAAAAACACGCGTTCAGAAATTTTTAAGCGCAAATAGTCCCGAAAACCGGTTTTTTAACAATAAATCAAGATTTTTAGGGTGTTAAAAATATTTCTCATTTTAAGAATTTACAGCTACGAGAAGTTGGGTCGGGTGTAATGATATTTTTTGGAAAAAAGGGGTGCAATCGATTGCCCATCAAATGACCACAAATGACCATCAATATTTTGAAATGACCACCTCCCGTTTGGAAAATATTCAAAAATGAAAATTTTCAAAAATTTTTAAATTTGACATTTTGAATTTTTTTTTTTTTAAATCGAAATAAACCAAAATGACCACCAATGGTCATCTTTTAGAATTTTGAAAAAACTTTTAGTTTTTGAAATATTTAAGTGTTCAGTTTAGCCACGGGCGCACGCAGGAAATATTTTTGGGGGGGGTTAGGTAAGTTAAGTTTGAATGTGAATATTTATAATTTATTCATGAATAATTCACAATGTAATATCGATCTTTCTTGGTTTTTGGGCCATTATACTCAATATTGCGTCAGAGGTTACTTCCAGATCCCGGTGAATGTTCAGAAGCGCCAATCCATTCAATCTTTTCTCTCCAGTCTTTTTGCGTAAATATGTCTTCAATCTTCGTAGTGTAGAGAACGACCGTTCGCTCGAAGTCACTGTTACTGGCAGTGTTGCACCGATCTGAAGAAATTGGTATACCGTTGGATAGAATCTAAAGCTGGATCTAAAGAATCTGAACCCTTTAATCTTGGTCTTTTCGCAGTGTTTTTCATGGCCTTTTCATTTTCATTTTGAACTTGTTCGGGAAATGGAGTACATATTTGGAATATTAGGGTCCAAAATTGGCGCATTTTTTGGTTTGAAAAATGATGTTATCTTTGCATTAGACATTTTTGTTGGGCAGGTCGTAAATAAACGTCACATTATTTTATATGTTATCAATATATCAATATAGTTACTCATTTTGTAAGTGGCGCTCTCGTGGTATCTGCCAGAACTATGAGCATGGCGCCATTTTTTAATGAACATGAAATTTATATTTTTATTTCCCCGTTAATTTTGCAATTTTTTCAACATTTCGGGGGGGTTCGAACCCCATGTGTGGAAAGTCCCAACCCTCTAACTTAAAAAACACCAAACTTATGGCATTTCCGATCAATTAGTTATATGGCAGCTATAGGATATAGTCGACCGCTCCCGGCCGTTCCAACTTATGTACTACCTGCAAGGAAAGGAAGGATTTGTGTTAAGTTTCAACTTGATAGCTTTGAAACTGAGAGACTAGTTTGAGACTGAGAAACAGACAGACGGATAGACGGACACGCTCATATCGACTCAGGAGGTGATCCTGATTAAGAATATATATACTTTATAGGGTCGGAGATGTCTCCTTCACTGCGTTGCACACTTTTGACCAAAATTATAATACCCTCTGCCAGGGTATAAAAAAAGCAAGGTTGTGCCATTTCCGATCGTTCAGTTTTATGGCAGGTGTAGGATATAGTCGGCCGATCCTTATGAAACATAGGATTAGATTGCCCAAAACGGAAAGTCCCAGTAGATAGTCCCATCATTCTAGCTTCAAAAACAACAAAGTTAAGCCAATTATCCTAATACAATTTTGCAAATCGGATTAGATTGCCCAAAATGCAATCTGTACTAAGTCCCATCTGTCTAAAAACATGCCACAGTATAAACATATGACGGCTATGGGATATCCTTAGCTTAGGTCGGCCGATCCTTATGAGTTTTGCCAGATGTTTGGAATGTGTGGAAAGTCCCAACCTCCAACTTAAAAAGCACCAAAGTTATGGCATTTCCGTTCAATCAATTATATGGCAGCTATAGGATATAGTCGCCCGATAGACAAATAAAGTAAAAATTGAAAGAATTTACTCTATATTTTCAAGTTTATTGCACACATACATGAACAAGATCAAAAAACCCAGCAGTACTGAAATTCCTGTCACCGCCTTTTCCGGCCGTAATGTCAAATTTCGTTCGAAAAACAAAAACAATTCTATAAGGTTTGCCCTTCGAACGTCAAAACAAAGTAGGCGAAGTAGTTCCCCGGCCCTCTGCTGCTGCTAGAGTTCGAAATTACGCATATTCGATATTAGTTATTAATCACTAATATATTTTCATAATATTGTTATTCTCAATATTTTGACATACGCTGCCGCGTAATGTACGGCTCGAATCGCGGGGATAGATCCGAGATAGTTATGCGAAGAGTAGAAGAAAGATATCACGAGGAAGAGTGTTGCACAGATAAGGCGGTTAATATAAGCGATTTAAGATTGTTCTTAGAGCAAAGTGACAAGATGTGGAAGAGACCATTGTAGTCCGAACATAATACCCTGAACGAATCGTGTTGGGCATATGTCGAACTACAATGGCTGCGGAGTAGAGGACGAAAGTTTCTAGTCCTTCTACTAGGAACGTTAAAATTTACGCGTGTTAGTAAATGCTGGCTGCGCCGGTGTAGGGGGAGATGCCAAGGCATCGACCCCCAAAACGGGGCCCACTATGGGACCACCGAACGCTGTGGGGGGCAAGATCCCAGGGTCAAGCTCCTCTCGCACCGGCGGCATCCCTAAGAAAGGCCCCGGTCCGGCGACTGCTGGCCCCTTGCAGCGGAAGGGCTCCTACAAGGATAGGAGGAGAGCGGCCTTCATTCTGATGAGGGCAGACCCATCGGCGGAATCCAACCCCGACCAGGCTGAGATCATAAAGTGGGCAAGGGAAATCCTGGAAAAAAAGGTGCAGACGCAACAGAGCAACAGATCCTTCGCAGAGGTTACTAAGGGCAGGACCATCATTGGGGTCGTTGACAACGGCTCCAAAGATGGCCCGATTCCCAAGGAGCTTTGGCGGAAGGTGGTGAACGAGCTGCATGGGCGCTTCATGGAGGAGATGCTCAAGAACGGAGGACCTCCACCGGACTGCGAAGACGCAGGGTGGTACCAAGGTAGCATCAAGGTGATAGCGGTCCAAGATGCGAGGTCTGTAAGCCTCTACAAGCGCATGATTGCGTCGTTTGGAGAGGTTTACCCAGGAGCCATTCTGGAGGCGGTGGACTGGGACAAGATCCTCAGCAAACCGAGGGCCAGCGTATGGCTGACAGAGAAGCCGGCGGACCCTGCTACCATACTGGCCATGCTAAAAATGTGCAATCCCACACTCCCTACGGCGGACTGGAGAATCGCCAAGGTGGAGAAAGCAGTGGGACTAAGAAGGCAGGTTGTCCTCACTTTAAATGAGGAGACTGCGAGGATCCTGGAGGGTGCTGGTAGCCGTATTAAGTACGGGTTCGAGCACGTAGCAGTGAGGATCTACAAGTCGGATGCGAAGAATAAGCCAGGAAGCATCGACTTGGAGACAGACGCACAAGAGCTAGACTTGGGGGAACCGACCGAAGAGGTCCGCCCAGAAGGAATGTCAGATGTGGAGGAGGACATTCTGGAAGGGTACACCTCAGAGGAGAGTGACCTGGCAAGGGCTCTTGGGGGCGTCGGCATGGAGGAGGACTCACTGCTAGGCTCCGACAACGAGGCTGAGGTTACTGTGGTGAAAAATCTAAAGGATGTCTCTGACATTCCTGCAGATAAATCTCCATCACAGTAAGGTGGCATCCGCCGCCCTCCTGCTCCATCTCGCAGAGAGTGGAGCTGACGTGGCCCTCATCCAAGAACCCTGGATCCATGGAGACAGGATTCTCGGTTTGGGGGCGTCGGATTTCAGGCTGTACACAACCGATGTAACAGGTAAAAAGCGAGCATGCATTCTCGCAAAAAAGAGCCTTAACATTTTCTTGCTACCAAATTTCAGCAATGAAGATCATGTAGCCGCATCGATAGAAGGCCAAGGCGGCCATCTAAGAATATGCTCGGCGTATATGGGTCATGACCAAACAGGACCTCCACCGCACTCGCTACTTAGGCGGCTAGTGGAAGACAGCGGTAAGAGGAAAATCGACCTAATAATAGGATGCGATGCCAACGCTCATCATAGTCAGTGGGGAAGCACGGACATAAATGAGAGGGGTGAGTCAATCTTCGATTATATCCTCAGCTCTAAGCTTCTAGTGGGTAACAGAGGTTCAGAACCCACCTTCGTCGTCAAGAACAGGAGAGAGGTTCTTGACATTACACTATTCTCGCACTCTCTGGGTGATGCAATAACCAGCTGGAGAGTCCTAGATAAACACTCGTTTTCAGACCACCGCTACATTGAGGTAGCCGTAAATTTTGAAAACGTCACCAAGCAAGCAGTTCGAAACCCTGGGAAGGCAAACTGGGAGCTCTATAAAAAGATACTTGATAGATCCCTAGGTGAACCACCTTCAGAGACTATCGAGACCTACGAGGGGCTCAACGCCATGGTAGGAAAGCTTACTGCGACGAGCGCAAAAGCATACCGTAGGGCCTGCCCCAAGAAAAGAATAGGTAGCAGCAGATCGAAGAAGCCTCCATGGTGGACCTCGTCGTTAGCCCCTTCAAGAAAAATGCACGTAGGGCCTTTAACCACGCGCACCGTACCAACACAGACGACGCGTGGGAGGCCTATAAAGCTGAACTCAGGAGGTATAACAAAGAATTGCGTAAGGCAAAGAGGGTTGCCTAGGCCAATTTCTGCACCAATATCCAGGAGACATCAGATCCTAAGACATCACCGCCTAAGAAAGATTCTCTCTACTACAGCCCCCATCGTAGGTCATATTAAGAACACGGATGGGCGGTGGACAACCTCAAGCCAGGAATCCCTGGAGACCCTTGTCAACGCACACTTCCCGGGTTGCTCATCGGTAGAAACAACCCAGGGGATGCGTAGCCAGGACCATCAGGGCTTACTCAACTACCTACTTAGTGACAGAAATCTTAAATGGGCAATAGAAAGCTTTAAACCCTTCAAATCTCCGGGCCCAGACGGTATTAATCCGGCTCAGTTATCCAGGGCCGGTATTAACCTAAGGAAATGGATCAAGAAAATCTTCAGTACAGTCTTCACTACTGGTATGGTACCAAAGGCGTGGCTGTGCACGAAGGTTGTATTCATACCCAAGGCGGGCAAACCATCCCACTGCACCCCTAAGGACTACAGACCTATAAGTCTTTCATCCTTCCTCCTTAAGACTATGGAAAGACTCTTGAGTCTCCATCTCCAACTAACCATTAACCCAAGTGACATCTCATACTCTCAGCATGCTTACAAAAGGGGCCGATCTACAGAAACAGCCCTGCACGTAATCACTATGATCGCCGAGCAAGCGATCAACTTTAAGGAATACGCACTTATTGCTTTTCTAGACATAGAAGGGGCCTTCAACAACATCTTGCCGTGCTCAATAATTGATGCACTGACGGGACTTGGAATAGACGACCGATCAATTCACCTAATACGGCAGATCCTGGTCAACAGGAGTGTCGAGGCTACTCTTGGAGGTTCGACTATTCGAAGATACGTCAAGAGGGGCACCCCGCAAGGAGGTGTACTCCCACCACTACTCTGGAACGTGGCGGTTAATAGCCTACTACGATCCTTGGAGGGTGGCGGCTGTAAGATCATTGCGTACGCGGACGATGTTGCTATTGCCTTCGTAGGGAAATACCTACAAACACTATGCGACCTAATGACAGGGAAGCTCGAAGTTCTGTCGGCCTGGGCGCAAAGGAACGGGCTGGGAGTCAATCCGTCCAAGACAGAGCTGTTCACCAGGAAGTACAAGATACCAAATCTAAGGCTTCCGAAACTTCTAGGGGAATCACTAGTTCTTAGTGATAGTGCGAAGTACCTAGGCATCACTCTAGACAGGAAACTGGACTGGAAGCTAAACACCGCAGATTGGACTAAGAAAGCGGCAACAGCACTCTATACCTGCCGCAAGGCGGTAGGCCTCAAATGGGGAATGTCCCCCAAGATAGTCAGATGGTTATACACAGCGATCATCAGACCAATCTTATTCTATGGAGTTGTGGTCTGGTGGCCTGCCCTGGACAACTCCTTATGCAGGGAAAGGTTTAGGAAGACGCAGTGCATGTCGGAAGTCTGTATAACATGCAGTCTACGCACAACGCCTAGTGACGCCCTAGATATCATCCTTGACCTACTACCGGTAGAACTGATGGGGGTAAAGATAGCTACCCTGGCGGCAATATGACTGCGAGAGGCGAATCTATGGAGTAAGAATAGTTTTGGTCACACCTGACTGGACCTGCATCACTTCATGCCTGAGGAGGGTACGGACTACTGAGTGCCCGTCGACCAACCCACCACTAATTACAAAATCATCATCCCCTCGAGGGAGGAATGGGATGCACGGACACCAGGACCGGAGGGCTCCATTCATATCTACACAGATGGATCAAAACTTATCGGCCAGGTGGGAGGCGGTTACTTTTGTGAACATTTGAGCCTAAAGGAGTCCTTCAGACTCCCTGACCACTGCAGTGTTGAAGTAGTAGCCATTGGGGAAGCACTGGAATCCCCAGCACTAAGGGGCAATCGGGATACAATATGCATCTTCTCCGACAGTCAAGCAGCCCTCAAGGCACTAGACGGATTCTCGTCCAACTCCAGGACAGTCAATGACTGTCGCAGATCTCTCAACGAGATGGCTGAACAGCATGACATCTACTTCATTTGGGTTCCCGGTCACAGGAATCACGAGGGAAACTGCGCTGCAGATGAACTAGCTAGGGCAGGGACTAGGCATACCCTTGGCTACTTGCAGGCTAAAGTGCAGGAAGTTTTTTGACCTGGCAGCTAACAGGAAATGGAGAAACCTCCAGACCTGTAGAACCTCTCGTCTGATCTGGCCAACACGCTCTCAGAAAAGATCAGCGAGACTTATTGCTCTCACCAGACCAGACTGCAGCCTAGCGATTGGGGCAATAACTGGGCACTGGCTGATAGGTGATTGATTAATGATTATTGCAGGAGCTGCAGGGATGAAGAGGCACTTGGTCGCAGCAGACTCAAACACTTCGGGTACGCAGAACTCACGGAACTCAACGATCTCTCAGAGATCTCTCCACGCGGACTGGTTGCCTTCATAAAAAAAGCAGGTTGGGACCATGGGCCGCCACAGACAGTCTAGGCATACATGCACCCTGGTAGAAAAGAAGGGGGGGGGGTAACACTTAGGTGAAACCCTTGCCCCAGCGGTAACACAAGGAGCTCTAGCGGCTTAAGTGGAAGCGGGGGGGTCTTCTATGACCCCCTAGCATCACCGCCTTAACCTAACCTAACCTAAATGCTGGCTGTCTATATTTCCATAAATAAGATTATATAAGATATATAAACATGACACCCAGCATCGTTCTATGGTTTGTTAATGATGGTAAGTTAATTAGTATAAGTCTACTTCGATAAGAGGAGAGGTAAAGATTTGCATCCCAATTAAGTCCCCTAAGAGCGAAAGTAAGGAAGTTTTTTTTTAAAGATTCAATGTGATCTTGGTGTACTCCATATTGAAGACTCCAGACACACGATCCATACTCAAGAATCGGACGGACCAATAATGGGCCATAACGTTTTAGTGAGGACGAGATCGGTAAAAAGACATGAGTTTACATTTCGATCCATTAAGCTCTAGGTTATTTGCTAAACAAATTTCAAGATGCTAAATTACTCTATTCAATTTCGAATGCACTTTAAGTTTAAGGCTAGCAAAAAAAAAGCAAATGACAAAAGCAAAACAAACAAGCACCTGCTGTCTGTTTATCTGCTTGGCCGAGCTTATTAGTGGTTATTTATATGGGCATGGCAGAATAGCATAATTGCCCGATTGATAGGTACTTTGTTTATATACATATATATATATTTTTTTTTTGTTTTAAATCTTACAAATTTGTTCTTAGAATTTTAGCCTCCTCAACATTTTGATCTTTTAAAAATTTCACTTTTAGGTAGTTAGTTATATTTTGTGTTTTATATTTTTTTTTTTGTTCACTCACCCCAATGTGATGATCCTCGATGAAGGCCTTCATGTGGGAGTCTTGTAGAGGTTGGGCTGATTAGTTGATAGTTGAATTTCTTACATATATTTTACAACTACATTATTCTTATTTTTTTTTTTGCATGCCTTTCCTTATTTACATTTTCTTTTCAATCTCTTTTTTTTTTCAATTTCTAGTTCAATATAATTTCGTAATTTTTTCTAATTTTTTTGTTTGTGAACAACAACAGAAATGTATTAAACCATTGGAAGGCGACTCTCGGTCGCTATTTTACACTTTGATATTGTTTTATAATTATAGATGATATCCGAAAATGCTCCTATCCTGCGTATCAATTATTGATTTGCGGATAAATGGAGACGGGATGGACTCAGTGGGGTTTTTTTTTATATTTTCGTTAGGGTTACTCATCCTGATCCATAAAAATAATGTATAATGATCCAGATATGGAATCCATGTGGTGCGGGTGGAAGACGCCTTATGGAAACAAGGTTGGGATGAGAATTCGACTGGCGAGCTTGAAAATCATTACCTGATCCCAGGCTAGGTTTTTTTGCAACCTTAATGAGGTGTTTGGCTTACTTCTTTGCCCAATGATGTGTTGAGATTTTACAGACTTTATTTTGTTGTGATCAATTTGCACGTGCATCACCCACTTTTTTAATATATATATATGTTGTAGCTGGTACTAAGGTGTGAGTCTGCTTACCACCTATGGGGGGGCTAATGTCATGGTAAGTACGAACACCTAGTATGCAAATTAGAAATGAATAAAACATAAACAAAATTGCTACCCCCTATCGATAAAAGTGGAGAGTTTCGATAAGATTAGACGTTATTCTAATCTAATTTTTTGAAACTCGAATGGGCAGCACAGGTGACCATTACAAAGTAGTGGTCCAAAATGGCTTCCTTGGGGCACCCTAGATGTGGCGCGGATTAAACGCGAGGTAACATCTTTAGAAAACTCGCTGGGTTCTCCCAGATAAGTAGCTCGAAATCCAGATAAGAAGATAAGTTGGGAATCCCAAAAGACTGAGTTTACTTATAAGAAGCGAATGGTTAACAGAGTCAAATGTTTTACTAAAGTCAGTGTATATGAAGTCTGTCCGAAGGCATTCCGGAAGCAACCCGTGATAAAAGATGTTAGCTCCAATAAGTTGGTAGTGGTGGAGCGGCGCTTCATAAAGCCATGCTGGCACGGAATTACTATTGATTTACATAGGTGTTGCAAATGTGGAGTGATAAGTTTTTCAAAAAGCTTTGGAATTGCTGACAATTTAGAGATGCCTCTATAATTTGCAGCGTCGGATTTTTTCCTTTTTTTATGCAGCGGATTTATGAAGGATTCCTTCCACATAAGGGGAAAGATCGAAGTTTCCAGCGATAGATTAAAAAGTTTAACGAGCGGTTTGGACAGAGCCTCGGCGCAGTTCTTCAGAACACAGCCTGGTACTCCATCAGGGCCTGGCGAATACAAGGGCTTGACCTTAAGAAGATCCGATAACACACCACTTTGATCGAAAGATGGGTCAAATATAAGGTTGGCTGATTGGATAGTATAAGTTTAAGGCTGAGCTAAACTGTTGCTAGGTGAATAGGTAGTTTGAAAAAACTGTGCAAAGAGATCGGCCATTGCCTGATCGGTGTGCGCATAAGAGTTCTCAAACGTAAGCAGTGGGGGAAAAGATACATGTTTACGCTTAGTGTTTACAAAGTTATAAAACTGCTTCGGATCCTGAGTAAACTGAATCCTGCAGCGGCAAATATAACTCCTATAACATTCTGCGTTATGCACGGTGAAATTGGACCGAGCTACTAAGTATCTTGAATAACTAACTGTACAGCCAGATAATCTATGTTTGTTTAAAAGTCTACTCATTCTATTCTTTAAATTTATAAGGTGCTTTGTATACCAAGGCGGATTCGTTGAAGCGGACGGATATTTCCACGGCACGCAAGCGTCGAAAAATATGTGCAAAGTGTAATAAAATTTTTGTAATGCGATGTTTATATGCTCGCATGCCAGTAAATCAGACCAATCAAATTTCAAAATTAACTTATTTAATTTCATAAAAGAATTTCTAACGTGGTTAATTTGCCCGAGTGACATGTCGAACATGCCCTCAGGGAAGTCATGGTGGGAGTTAATCTGTAAAGACGGTGAATTATCAACATTTGACCACATAAGTTCTGGGATATTAAAGTCACCCAGAGCTATCAGCTGGTCACCATCAGACAGACGATCGAAAACCAAACGAATAGCGGAAAAATGTTGCCAGTATGTTGGCGGTTCGGACGAAGGTGATATGTACGAACAGGTAAGATAGAAAGATTGATCGGACAAAGTGATTTTGATGCAAAGGAATTCAATGTCACCAAACTCTTGTGATTTTACCTCTTCAGAAGCGAATTTGGAGTCTACAGAAATTAGCACTCCTCCTCCCCTTCGCAAAGTTCTATCACATCTAAAAGTGGTGTACCTACTAGGAAAAACTTCGGAGCTTAAGATCTCCGGCTTTAACCAAGTTTCTGTAAATACAATAATGGGGATGCAAAAGAAGAACTATCAGAATACAGTTTGGGAAGTTTACTACGTAACCCTCTTGTATTCTGATAGGTAAGTGTTAATGAAGACATTAGTTTTTTGAGACTGAGGAAGATGAGGTGGAAGGTTGATCAGTGGCCTTAACATGTGGGAGTTTTACACCCACAGGTTTGGTTATCTTTTTTTTTCACCGTACTTGGCTGATGTTCTTGGACGAAAATGTTCTCTGGCTAAAAGCTGGCGGAACAGATCGTCTTGAACATCTGCAAGGGCACACGTATTTTGAAAGATGACGTGTGCCTGGTGTAAGAAAATTTGAATTTTGTAATATCCACCACCTTTATGTCGGCTTTTGCTTTGGCTTTGATGTAAGCCGAGATATCAATCTCCGAAGTATCAGGGGCAAGCCGGGAAACAAAAATGTGTTTCGATGGTGGGATCACCTGCAAGGGTTTTGGTGCCGCCGTAACTAATACTGCGGCATCAGTGCGTACCGGGGGTCCGGACGGTTTATTACCCTGTTTGGTGACTGTTACAGGAGTTTGAATTATTGGATCTGGGATCACTTTAAGCGATGCCACAGAGGACATATCGGACAATTGCTCATTGATTCCGAAACATTCGGAAGCCGAATTTTTCTCAGGTCCGGCCCTTGGGGTGGCTAGAGATATAAGCGGCTGCATAGTTCTCGGCTGAGCAGGCTGAAGATTTTCGCCACAAGCACATCCTTGTACCACTGTACCAGGGAAACGAAAGGGGGAGATTGGAGAGAGCAGTTAGTGCGTGTTAGTAAAATGCAAAGAAATAGAGATGAGAATCTGTATTGAGCGAGAATAGGAGCAATACCGTAAGAGATGAAGAAGCAGGAAGGAAAATTAACGAAATTATTATTTTACCTCCAAATATATCACTGCACACGCGAAGCGATACGGATCTATAAATTGCAATTTGTTTATTTATTTTTTTTTTTATGAAAATAGACATTAACACCGATTGTTTATGGAAAGCTAATAAGCAAATTTTATGAAAACGCAGTAAAAAACAAGAAAGGAAAGCTAACTTCGGGCGGAGCCGAAGTTTATATACCCTTGCAGTTAAAGCGCAGTCCGCTAGGTGGCGCCATGCATCTTATATTATTAGATACATAGCGGATCGTATATAGTTGGCCGATCCTTATGAAATTTGCAATATCGAATTATTTTGCCAAAAGAGGAATCCATTAAAACTCCCATCCTTCTAACTTGAAAAACAACGAAGTTATAGCGAGTTCCGATCAATCAGTTATATGGCAGCTATAGGATATAGTCGGCCGATCCTTATGAAATTCGACTGAATGAAATTCGAAAATCAGATTGTTTTTCCCAAAATAGAATCTGTACCAAATCCCATCTTTCTAACTTAAAAAACACCAAAGTTATACCAATTTCGATCGTTCTATGACAGCTATAGGATATAGTCGGCCGCTCCTTATGAAACTTTGTACACAAGATATTTTGGTCAAATATAACATGTGTGGAAAGTCTCAACCCTCCAACTTAAAAAACACCTAAGTTATGGCATTTCCGATCAATCAGTTATATGGCAGCTATAGGATATAGTCGACCGATCCCGGCCGTTCCGACTTATGTACTGCCTGCAAAGGAAAGAAGGATGTGTGCAAAGTTTCAACTCGATAGCTTTAAAATTGAGAGACTAGTTTGCGTAGAAACAGACAGACAGACAGACGGACAGACGGACAGACGAACATGCTTATATCGACTCAGGAGGTGATCCTGATCAAAAATATATATACTTTATAGGGTCGGAGATGTCTCCTTCACTGCGTTGCACACTTTTGACCCAAACTTATAATACCCTCTGCAAGGGTATAAACACGTCCGTCCGCTTTGAGATAAAGAGAGGGAGTGCAAGTATTGGCGGATTTCCTTTGGCTAGTTTTTATACCCTTGCAGAGGGTATTATAATTTTGGTCAAAAGTGTGCAACGCAGTGAAGGAGACATCTGCGACCCTATAAAGTATATATATTCTTGATCAGGATCACCTCCTGAGTCGATATGAGCATGTCCGTCTGTCCGTCTGTCCGTCTGTCCGTCTGTCCGTCTGTCTGTCGGTTTCTACGCAAACTAGTCTCTCAGTTTTGGAGCTATCGAGTTGAAACTTTGCACACATCCTTCTTTTCCTTGCAGGTAGTACATAAGTCGGAACGGCCGGGATCGGTCGACTATATCCTATAGCTGCCATATAACTGATTGATCGGAAATGCCATAACTTCGTTGTTTTTTAAGATAGAGGGTTGGGACTTTCCACACATGTTATATTTGACCAACATATCTTATGTATAAAATTTCATAAGGATCGGCCGACTATATCCTATAGCTGTCATACAACGATCGGAATTGGCATAACTTTGGTGTTTTGGTGGGACTTGGTATAGATTCTATTTTGGACAAAAGAATCGGATTTGCCAAATTTCATAAGGATCGGCCGTCTATATACGATCTTCTATATATCTAATAATATAAGATGCGTGGCGCCACCTAGCGGACTGCGACTGAACTGCAAGGGTATATCAACTTCGGCTCCGCCCGAAGTTAGCTTTCCTTTCTTGTTTTTTATAGCTTTTAATCCATGATTTGGCCCAATCATGGTGGTGGCTGTAATTTAAGCAAAGCGGTGTTTTTTTATATGCAAATTATATGTTTTAATTCCCGATTTAAAATAAAAAAATAAAAATTA